>JAYMTP010000755.1:0-29498 GCA_036897365.1 Geranium brycei
TAATAATGGAAACACATGGCTTAATAATGGAAATACATGACAAAATAATGGAAACACGGTTCTCACAGGTTCGCACAGGACCTCCTGGTTCGCACGAGATCATGACCCTATATATATATACAACATTCTACTGCATGTTTTGACATTTTCTATTGGTTTGTAGCTGATATCTTCTCTATATATATAATATTATATATAAAATGACCACAATACCCTTTTCTATTTGATCTATTTGTTTCATCTATTAAATAATATCATTAATTAGAACCGTTGATGAAACTAATCTGAAAGCTACTAACCTTTCTAAAATTTGTACTGGAAGAGGTGTTTGCAGCGGAGCTCTTCCCTCAAAATTAAGCCCAAAACTCAACCCTACATTGATTTCCTCGTTAGAAATTAGAACCACACAAAAGCTCCAGCTCTGTCTCGCTCAGCGTCTCGCCTCTAAGGTTTCATACATCTTCTCCACCGGCTGTCCGTCCCATATCGTTGTCCGCCGTCGATTGGAGGCGAGGAGGCGCAGATCCACGGAGGAGGCGTCGATCTACCACGGCTTCGTGGTGGTAGGAGCGCGGAGCCAAACGGCCGCAGGAGCCCATATCTGGCGGCTCCTCCACGAAACTGGAGCGCGACCTCGCCGAGAACAGGTCCGTCAACGCCTCTCCTCTGGCCCTAATTTTTTGTTTTTCAATATGTAATTTATTTTTTGATTCGGTCTTCACAATCTGTAAATTTCCAATTGTATTTGTATTTGTATTATTTAGTATGCCATTCAGTTTTTGCAAAAAAGAAAAAGGAGTTGAATAAACAAATGGTTTTAATGTTTAGAGAGTTACAGTGATTCTCTAAATTTGGAGACTTCTTGTAGCATAATGCATGTATTTGCATATGCATATGCATATATGTAGACTGTCTTGGAGAAGAAAATATGCATGTGTCCTTTTTTGCATATATGGAGGTTGCTTTGGAGATGGCCTGAGATTCACATTTATATGTCAATTTGTGTCAACATGCATGGTAGAGCCTCACATTTTTGGGGTATTCTTTAATTTTTCCTTTTTTACAAGCTTGTATTGATTGTTTATGTGTTGTGAGCTTCTTCAAGTTTTTGTACGAAGCTTGCTACACAAGTTATAAGTTGGTGACTGCACTTGCTTCAAGTTTTTGTGAAGCATTTACAGAATGGCATTTATGTAATTATGCACAGAGTGATTCTTTTTATTCAAGAAAGATCAATGAAGAAATAAGATTGTTTTGAAATATACATTATTCTTTTTGAGATGTTTCACATTAAAATCGGATTTTAATTTTGTGAGTTGAAATTTTATTTATTATTTTTTAGAGCAACTCCAACTCGCCTTAAAACTTTGTATTTTACTGTTTTGAAGATTTTTTATTTTAAACCGACCCTAAAACTCCATTCACATTCCTATTTTTTGGGACTTGGTACCATAAGTCTACATATTTGGGGATTCACTATAGCAGCAAGGTCTCATATTTGGGGATTTATCAACGGTAACCCTTTTATCACCGTTAAAACCAACACCATGACAAAAGGAAGGTGAAGGAAAATTAATCCGAAAGGAGAAAGATATCTTCAAAACCAAGATCACTTAAAACAGGAGATCAACACTTCCAAAAGAGGCATGAACCAAACCAGACTGCAAGAGCATAATTTGGTTTTCTTTATGGAAAACACAAAAGGGAAAAATATAGATAATTGTCTTCTTTGTGATATAAGCAACATAAGGTATACCTAGGTTCAGCCAAGTGAAAAGTTCCTAACTTTATGATTTGATATGCCACAATAGAGCTACTTAAGATCATCTTCTCCAACATGGAACCAACTCGATCTCTAACCATTTTAGAGAACCTCCCTTACGCCCTAAATCTTCCTTATCACTGACAAAAGGGAATCAGCTACTCAGGTTTGCCCATTTTTGATTTTTATGAGTTTGAAACTCTTCCACTGAAGGGAAGGAGACTATGAAGCATCGGTCCCCTATTTGAAAAACATCTAGTCCCTCTAATCCTGCATCTTTCATCTCTTCTTTGATTGTTCCTGAAGAGTTATCGAAGTTTGAAATACCAAAAATTGATTCTTTCAATTTACTTTTGATGTAGGGGTTGGTCGAGCCAGTACATCGTTTGAGGTTTGGGTTTGAGCCATTTACAGCATCTTTGTACCTCATTACCCTCGGAGTAGGCAAAGGGATTTAACACTGAAATCTCCAGACTAACCATGCACAGTTGAATCAAGGAAATGTTCAATCACTAGAATAGATTGTGAACGTCCAACAAAAGTACCCAATAGCTTAATTTCCAGAAACTTCCTAAGAAACAAAACTCATGTAACCTTCGAAAATTGTCTCACCTATCCGACTTTCTCATGTAAGTATACTTAATTTCAATTCTTTTTTATAATTGTATGTTTTATCAACCATGTTTAAGCCTAAACTTATATAATTGTGGGCTTTTAAATTCACTTCAAGATCTTTCATTCATACTTTATTTATTTATTCATAATTATAATTATTTTTTACTAATTATTATTGTATTAGTTAAACTTTTTTTGGTTTTTTCATTAAAATTTATGTTTTGTCTATTATAATTTATTATTTATTGAAAATTTGTGAGTTTCTAAGCAAAATTATGTTGAGATTAAGTCCAAGGGTAAGTTGTTTGATAAACTAATCAAACTCAAGCCCAACCTATTAGAGTTTATACGACTCTCGAACCGACTCGCTTCGTATTTATATATCCATGAAAGTTAAAAATTCAAACTCAACTAAAAAATAAATATTCAATCTCAAATTAGTTTTTGTTATAGGTATTTAGTAATTATTTTATTATTAAAATTATTTTCTTAATTAATTATATTATTAATTAAATTTTTAGTATGAAATTTTGCCTCCCCCCGTGAAAATTTTTCTGGATCCGCCACTGCTCATTTTCATTCTTATTTAACATCATTAGTTTTCAATATGAAATGTCCAAAATATACATGTTTATTTTTCACATTTTCAAACATAGGTCATGAAAAGCTCTCAAAAATTCTTCTCCTGCCATAGAATGAACCTCCCAAAATTTCTTTTGAGATCTTCAATTTAGGTCAAAAAATAAATCGAAAGTTAAAACTAAACACAAACGAACACAGCTCAATCAAAAATTAAAACGGAATTGAAGCAAAAAAATGATGAGTTCCACGGCTGCTCAAATTTAACATTTTGACGACATCGATCAGATTTTTGGGATTGCATGGTGATTAAGCCACTAGAAAAACCTTATCAGCTAGGTTTGGGTTCTGGGTTTTGAGGTGTAGACTCTCGTTTTGTATCAATAATGGGCTCAAGACACACTTTTATGTAGAAGGATACCCAATATTGCCACTTGACTCTCACCGAGAGAGAGAGAGAGAGAGAGAGAGAGAGAGAGAGAGAGAGACCCAACAGAATTTAAAAATAAAGGCGAGATACTGCAGCGTGACTCGAACTCAGGACCTTTGGACCCAAGTTCAAGTGCTTAACCAATTGGTTAAGCAAGTAAGATTAATGGAATTGGTTTACAGATTACGGAACTTGGGAAGCGCATCATTTCGAAAAATTTGAAAACAAATAGGGGTATTTTTGTCAATTTACATTGAAAACTAACGACGGTAACTTGAAAGAAAATGGAAATGAATAAAGTGAGTCTAAAAAACTCATCTAACATCTCACAAACATTTTGAAATCAAGTGTAGTTATATGAGAAAGTCAGATACTACTATTTTTATGAGATTATCATTAAGATTTATGGCAAAATCAATTATTTTTTATTTTTCGAACTTCTATTTCTTATGAGTAAAAACACCACTTGCTCAAAGTGATAAATAAGTACGAGATTTTATCAAAAATAAACCAATTCATTTTATTAGAACTGAGCGATCGCCCATTATAACCGACTTATCGAGTTAATTTATTCTCTATGACATCGTGTTTTGGGCATGAGGCCCACAGTCCACATGCAAATCTTGTCGTCCAATAAAAACCTTTTAATAAATGTTTTAAAATCCTCAATTTGTTCCGATTAACTTCTGATTAGTTTTTAATTAATTATTTAATCTGATTAATTTTTAATTAGTTCTCGATTAATTTTTATAAGGCCCTCCTTACCTGATTAGCGTCAACGTTGTTTTAAAACAATGTCGTATTCCGGTCTGTACGCAAAAATCTATTTGAGTCCCATGTAAAATTTGAGTGCCAAGAACAACTAATAAGTACAAAATTCATATTCTAAACACAAGCCCAAAGCCCAAAAGTTAAAGTAAACCCAACTCCTGCAGCCCAATATCTAAGCCCAAATGCAACCATGTATGCTTGTATGTGTGTAGGCAATTTGCAAGCATCTATTTATCTTTGTATTTGACTCTGTATCAGAGGGACCATTTGGGTGGATAGCATTTGCTCATTCTCCTATATCTTCTCTCTATTTCTTGCACTAGATTCCAATTTCCTATAATTAAGATTGGTACACTTTTGTTTGTAGCATATAATAATGTTGTCTCCTCCGTTGACTTTTACACCCTTATAGTTGGTGGAGTTTAGTTCATCTGTCTTAATCTCAGAACCAGTCCTTGTCCTTCCCATTACAACACTTCATCTCCATCTCACACTCTTCATTCCATTATTGATCAAATATTTCCAGTGAATGCCCAGACATTGACCTCAACAACTCACAAACATTGTAGCCAACAAAGTTATAATTGAATGGGTAGGAAAGTTTAGAGTCAACTCTTATGCTCAAATTGCATTGCATTCTCATATGTTGTCTCATTTGGTAATATTGGCTTGATCCGCTTGTGGTTAAAAGAGACTACTGACCCACCTGACTCGATCCACTACTAATACTAGGACAAACATGCATGCGGCTCGATGAGATCTGTGCAAACATAAACTCTGATATCACTTGTTGGGGAAAAATGAGATTTGCCCAGAAATAGCACGCCACAATAAAGCTCATATAAAAATTAGAACTCACCTCTAATCCAAAAGATTAACATATTAGGTTTTATGTGAAATGTGAAATTTTAACATATTTCTTCTACAGTGTGATCGCTTCAACACACCCACCCTTATGGTCAAGCTCATTGTACAACACCAAACTATAGTGTGTAGCATTGGGAAGCATTCCAATGAGAACCACTGAAAGCGTGGTAACCATGAGAACGAATATGGGGTCGGCATATGGTAAGGGGGCGAGTTCTATACTATAACCTAAAAGTAAACCTTGTCAGGAGAGTGGTGTAACGAGGGAGCCGTGAAATTGAAAAATTAAAATAAAAAAACTGTGTCTGCACCACGTGTCCTCCACTGCCAACTTAGCGCGCGCCACATGTTCTCTCCACGCTGGTTCACATGGTTTTATGAGACGGGGAGATTCTCACCCGATTTCTCCTCGTATAGCACTTATGTCTGATCCATATTATCGAGGACCGGGTCTTTGAAAATGTTCTTTCTATATTTTAACATGTTTTCAAATTTTGAAGTCAAAATCAGGATAAAATGATTATTTTAGTAATCTACGACGCCTGTGAACAGAAATGAACAATTTATAAGGAAAGTATTTGCAAATTCTATTTGGTCCATTTACTATTACATATGTTCTGATTTGTTTGGCAACAGAGGAGCTGCCTTGCTGTCCAAGTCATTTCTTTCCTTAGCTTTTCCCCACATCACAGAGTAAAACCCAATCACTATAATCACTGCTCCAATGAGACTGAAAAAAGTTTGACCCACAAGTTATAAGGATTTCTCGTGAACTCGTTACACTTATTTTGAAACGAAGAGAGTAATTAATAAAATACCTTCCAAGGCGAAGAGCATCTCCAAGAAACGCGACGCTCATGAGGACCGCGAAAATGATTACCAACGGCTTGAAGCTCGAAGCATACAGAGGCCCAGTCTTCCCCAAGCACCAAGTCAGTAACGACAGACGAATTACAAATGCAACAACTGACTGTAACATGTCAAACATTAACACAGAACCTTAACCAATGATTATGTTATGAACTAGGAAAGGTGAATATGTAATGAATTTTTTTACTTACCGAGTATAAAACAGCAACTAAACCAATGTCAAGCCTTAGCTTCCAAGAACTTAAATCTTTCACCACAATGAGAGAATATACGGCAGCAAGAATTGCGGCAAAGAGGTTCTGATAGAATTGTAACACTAACACTGCCGTGTACTTCTTCAAAATTATCGCCTTCAATGAAGAAATAAAATTGTTAAAGTTCGATTCATCTAAAAGCTCAAGTGGCTGACACTCCCTCACGTGCAAGCTAACACATAAAGTGGTGTAGGTAAGAGATAGAGCAAACGAAGATACATGTTAGGATTCCGACCTATCTAAAAGCTTAATTAGATAGGTAGACCTAAAATTATTAATTAAACTGCTATGTGGATCTACTTTAGGATGCGAGACTTTAAGACTTTTCCTTACGTGAATGGAAATAATCCACATTTTTGTGAAAGATACTATCATTGTTCTAAAAGCCGATAGACCTCCAAGGATTAATCAAGAATCAATTAAATTAAAAATTATTAAAAATTGTGGGTGAAGTGGAAGAAACCTCATGTAGTAAGCATGAGAATGCTAGTTCCAATCCACATGCTAACGATATAGATATTCAGTTCTTTCAATTAAATAATCGAATTAATTGACTAATCAAAGATTAGTAGAAATTAATCAAAAACTAATCAAACTAGACAAGAGATTTTTTTAAAAGTTCAAAATGTGTTATTTAATCTGGTATCTTGAATAACTTAAAACTTAAGGACAAAAATGAAGCAAAATTGTGTTTCTTGTTTAGCTAGGTTGGCTCGTCCATAAAGTAAATAAAACATTGATTTTAGGCCCACCTGAAAAATAGAGTTATAATATAATTGAAAATTGTCACAAATGATCCAAATTTTAGGCAAAATTTAAAAGCACATACTTAAACAAAAAGTTCTATTAACAGTTTTTGTTTTAGGCCTCAAAAATTGGGCCGGCCCTGTGTGTAGCTGGCTGACCTGTAGAATGTACCAAGCCGCGCTGGTAAGAGCTTCAGCTGCAATGCAAAATCCTCCAATAACCCAATTTGATTGAGCTTGGCGAAGACTAGAGTGAAGTGAGAAGGTATTGGAAAGTGAAAGGGTCTTGGTTTTGGTGGCTGAGTCCATTATTGCTGGTCCTTTGTAGAATGTGACCACAAATGCTCCTGATATCGAAACTATGGTGCCCACAACCTTAGCTTGGCAGCTTCTGCTTCTCAGCTCTAGCTTCTCCATCCTGATACAAAATCACCCACACCGATCAAGATTATGAATCTTGAACTGGTTCATAGTCATGACCTCAAAAATAAGATAATGTGTGTATGTTCAAGATTCAAGAACCTGTCAATTCGGACTGATTTAGTATTTATAAGGCTACAATCAGACCCTAATGAAAAAAGGGGAAACAGAAAAACAATTTTACCGAGATGAGTTCATTCTTGATTAAAGACGTACTTTACCATATAGATTTACTGGTTTACTGCAGATAAAAGAAATTCAAGAACCTGAAAATGACGGCAAGAATGAAAGTGAAGGCAGGGATTAGATTGAGAAGGGCTGATGCTAGAGTTGGAGAGCCATACTCTATACCAGCAATCCCAAATATCTGAGCTGAGACTCTGCAGGAAACAGACCCAAATCATCAACGACAAAAAACAACTTCTGCACCAAAACCTTGTGCAAGAAACATGAAAAGCATTACCAACCCAAGAATGGCCATCAAGAAGAACCCAAGAACGATGTTAAAGGTGAGAGGAGGCCTCTCCGATGATCTTTGCAGATGCCACGACAAATCATACAGAAAAGATAGTCAAAATTTGAAGATATGCAAATAACAAGCATAGCCAATCAATGACGCCACACCAGGGCTAGCCCGGTTGGTCTACACGAGTTCTATCTCTCTAAAGGTTCAATCACCAAATTGTGGAAGATCTGTAAAACTGGGTTGCACAAATTGAGTCGGGCTCCACAACTAAAAACTCAAATTTTTTGGTTGAATTTGACCCTTTCCTTTATATACAACTCTTTTATTCCTGTATGTGTAGGGTTCAGATCAGGTTAGGAGTTGAATCCTCGTGGGTCATCTGTTCCCATAGGTCTAGGGCAAAGTTAGGTTAGGGAATAACCCTTAGGTAACTTATTTGTCAAAAAAAGTTTGGTGTCAGCAACTGATAGAGCATGTAAAACCAACTCCAACCCAAAATCTATAAACCCCAAAATTATTATAATAATTGTCAAATATAAAAAGATAGGAGCAAAATAAAATAAAAAAGTACTATAATTCTGAAGACTTGCTATAGTGATCTGGAAGGACCTATTAATGAGATGAGATGAGGTTTTAGAATTTCGGTTAGAGTTCAAAGTCTCTAAAATCTTCACGAATATAAAGTTTTAGGGTCTGATTAAAATCGCTCTATAAATTATCGAAAACTAATCAAATCAAATTAATCAAAGACTAACCGAACTAATTAAATTTTTTTAAAATGATATTAAATTTAGTACACTGACCCGTGAAAGATGAAAGAGCATGGATAGAGGATGAGACTGGAGATAACATTACAATAAAAGACATAGATATACTTGTTCACTCCATGAGACATGGCTGTTTTGATCACCACCATGTTTGTGGCTTGAATCAAGATCGTCACCACCATTCCACCAAAAGGCAAGGCTCCTCCAACACTACCAAACATCCTCCCACTGCTCTCTCCCATCTTCACCATCTTCTTCTTCTACAACTTCTCTCACCACACCAATCAAATTAAATCCACAAAACTATGAGTGAGGTTAGTGGACTCGGTTCTTTTTTCTATTCTTCATTTATTTAATTGCCTTTTTTGTCATGTTCTAAAATTGTGATGGTGACTTGGGATTTGGGAATCAATCATCATCCTCTTTTCAAGACATCTGCCCAACATAATTGTTTTTATCCCTGGACTACCCAACCCAACCCAAAGCTCACCTAGAAAGTCCACTCAAACCTATACAAGAAACTAAACTCATTCCCTAAATCTACCACACCCAAACACTCATCCATAGGACATGGCAGGGCTCGAACTCTGACCAGGACCAGGGTAGGAGCACACCTAAACCACAAGCGTCAAGGCCATTCCCCTGCCCAACATAATAATTGAGTACTACAATTGTTTGATACAACAAATATGTATTCATGTGACTGATTTGTGTAGATACAATAAAAATACTAAATAGTGTTAATTAATGCATTTGCTTTTGCATAATGGATTGCACCATGTTGTTTGTAGGTGGATAGTTCTCACTTCTCAGCAGCCTCTTCCTTAGCCCTACCCACAATTCACTCTTACAAATCAATAAACATCATTATCCTGAGGCATAAACGTTAAGGTATTTCCTTGAAAATTATATTAATTTTTAGTGAGAATCAAAAGTTGTGTGAGAACTGTGAGAACTAGGTTTGTATTAGAATTAGAGGTAATGACAGATGATTACACCCAACTATGTCACTTTTCAAAATCAGTACTCCAATTTCAAACATTTCATTTAGGATACCCGAAGATTAAATAAGCGACATTTAGCCCAACTTCTGTTAAATCTGACTGAATTGGCTTGTTAAAATGTCTAAAATGCCCTCAATAGTTTTAATTTGAAATTAAACTGGTCTGACCAGTTTAAAACCGGTCTAACAGGTTCAAATTAAAATTATATTACTTTTATTTTAATAAATAATCATTAAAATTTTCATTGAAAGGACAAATATGCCCTCAAGTGTCTAATTAACTTTCAAAAAGTGTCACCCGTGGTCCATCAAGCACCACCTGCGTTGACTGCCCTCCATCCGCCTCGCTTCACGGAGCAGAGCTCCACCAGCGGCGGGGTCACGTCCTGCAGCTACCTGGAGAAGCTCTGGCCGCTCCTCTAGCCATCTCTGTCACGAACCATATCACAAATCGTCGTTCGCGCCTCTAGTCGTTTCCAGATCTAACTTTAGAAAATAAAATGATTCAATTGGACCAACACCACACAGAGAGACGAGATCTAGTTTCTGATTCAATTGGACCAACACCACACAATTTTATCTATTCGATTTCCCAAACAATATGTGCATCGATTTGGTCAAATCCCAGTTTCCATTTTGTTCGATTTTGTTGGAAATGGAGAGGGAATCGGCGGCGGCGTGGACGAATAGGACTTGGGTGGTGTTGCAGTCGATGGAGAAGGAGGCGGCGTTGTTGCAGTCCACTGGTTCATCTCCAAGCTCGCCTGAAAGGGCCGTCCGAGGGCCTTGTCTCCGAGCTGCGGGTCGGCGGCAGACCACATACACCCAGACATGTGGCCAGACACGGGGCGCTGGTGGCTGGAGTCGTGGCCGGATGCACGTTGGTGGTCGCCGGAGGTGAGAGGACGGTGGCGGCCAATGGAGTTGAAGAAGACGAAGTGTTGGTTGCAACTTTTTTATATTATAAACTATTAATTAAAAATTATTAATATAATTAAAATCAGATTGGTTAGACCGGATTTTAATTTATTAGACAAGATTTGAACCGATTAGACCAGTTTAATTTTAAAATTAAAACTATCGAGGGCATTTTAGACATTTTAACAAGCCAATTCAGTTAGATTTAACCGAAGTTTGGTTAAATGACGCTTATTTAATCTTTGGGTATCATAAATGAAAATTTTGAAGTTGGGGTATTAATTTTGAAAAGTGACATAATTGGGTGTAGCCATCTGTCATTACCCCTTAATAATATGTAATTAGGATCCTAATTTAGTCTCCATAAACATCTAATCATGTATTTTACCACAAGTTCAATCAATTCCCCGTAGCTCAAGCTCCTAATTGCAAGTTTAGCTTACAAACACCATAATTCAACCACTACATCAAGCATTTTCATGAACTCCATACCAATAATCAATCGACCACAAAATCAATGAAATCAAGTAAAATAAGTCTCAAAAAGAGTTAGTATAAAGATGTAGATTGTGGATACAAGCTCCTTGATGTTCAAATCTTTGCTACAAGGCTTCAATCCATGCTCTCACTCGAGTTTGTGACACAATGTCACTTATCTACTCTGGGTTATCTTTTCTCGCATGGAAAATGGGTTTTGCAAATGACAGGTCGAGGTGACGTGGTGAACACCTCGTCTCATCTGGGCTGAAATACAGCAGCATTCGAGTCGTCTCCCCTGCATATGACGAGTTTAAATGGTGGGGTGGTAACCCCTTCACCTAGGTATGGTATGTGTCCTAAAGTTAGGTCTGTCACACAAACCTAGGTTTGTCACTACGCTTAGCCCTTCATTGAGCTTGCTGAGTTGGATTGACGGGGTAGGCACCTTGTTAGCTCTGTTCCTGTAACTCGCCAATTTGAACATTCATGTCCTACACCTTAACGGGTTGGGGTGGCGGGTTGGTTCACCCTGTCACCTCTAGACCGGTTTCATGGACATGCAAAACAACCATTTCGTTCGATTCTCTCGCCGGAGCAGAGAGATGCGACGGAACAACCACCAATCTCACACCAAGCCACCGTCTGAAGTTGAGATCCTCTCTCCTCTATCCAAAACGGATACAGGCAATAGAAAATAGCTAAGGAAAGGTCACCGGGGAGCTGGTCGGAGGAGGCCGCCCCTCCGGTGGCTAAGCTAGAAGACAACGAGAGAGGGTGAGGTTTGATTGTTGTTACTTTGATTTCTCGTTGCTCTATACTAAAGTGACGTGTTTTACTTTTTACTATATGTATAATAAAAAGTTAATTTAAGGTCAGGTAGCTGGGTTTTTTTTTACAACTTGCTCTAACACCGTTAGAATTTGAACGAAAAACCTTTTTTTTTCTTCAAAATACCCCTTAATTTGTTTAAAATCAATTCAGCCTAATTTGGCATGACCAGTAATAAACCAAAAATTGATTTTTGGTCTGGGTTATTCGACCGGTTTGACCGGTCCATTTCCTATCCGTCTTCTTCTTCGATGTTCACTGGAGCGCCCAAGTCACGCCGAATTTCTATCGGCGGTGAGTTCGACCAAAAACAGAGAGAACCAACGAACAACGATCGATGAACCAGGAGCTTGATCGCCGAATCGTCGAGTCGTCTACAAACGAGTTTCAAGCACCGCATGTAAGGGTTCGGCGGCAACAGGGGGCTCAGCAATTTGCGTGACGGCGCTATATCCTGCATCAAAAATCGAATACCCATAATCAAAATCCACACAATTAGATCCATAAACTGAAAGTTTCTTGAGATTCGAAGAGATTTGGGAGTTTACGAGGAGGTGGAAGCTGGGAGGAAGGAGAGGATGCAAGAGGCGCATGAATGGAAGGTCCTACAAGTGGAGTCGACTGAGCAGATGGAGGATATGTTGAGCTTGGAGAAGATGGTGGTGAGGAGAGCAAAGGGAAGCAGATCTAAGCTCTCTACACAGGTTTCGAGAACCGCCATTTTTGCTTCTCTCTGTGGATTTCTTGCGACCTCGAGACTCTTGCAAGAGGGAGAGATGCAATTTTGTGGTTGGGCACTCCTTGGTCGACGCCTTCTGGTCGAAATCGCCATCGATGAAAATTCGACGTGACTTGGGCGCTCCAGTGAACAGCGAAGAAGAAGAAGAAGAATAGGAGATGGACCGGTCGAACCGGCCCAATTGCCCAAACTAGAAAACAATTTTGGTTTATTACTGATATGATCAAACTAAGCTGAATTGATTTCAAATCAATTTAGTGATATTTTTGTCTTTTTTTGAAATTTTTTTGATTTTTTGTCTAAATTATATCGGCGTTAGAACAATGTGTTAAAATGACACAACTAGCTGATCTTAAATTAATTTTTTTTTATGATAAGAGTAGTAAAGTGAAATGCATCACTAGGTCAAATGTAATAACCCGATAAATTATTTTGTCCTTCCCGTATCATCAAAGTTAGGTGGGGCTGACCTACCGTTACAAACGCATCCCAACTGGAAAAACCAACTTTAGACAGACTAGTTGTTAATTGTACGGTCAGGGATACGTTAGATTTATCAATGGCATTCTCGTAATTGACTCGTCCGGTAATTATAAACACTGTTCACTCTTCTCTCTAAATTCAACTCTCAGTAAATTGCAAGTCTCTTCAGTTACTGCGCCCCCCAAACAACTGCTCACCCACTTCACTTTCCCGCAGATTCCTTCTCTTTCTCTCCCAATTTTCCAGAGAAAATCATCCTCCCACACCGCCCCTGCAGAACCCAGCTCACGCACCCCAAAAAATTTCACGATCTGAGCTCCAATCCATAGTCAGTTCGCTTTCAGTCTATTCGGGTAAGCCTCGCTCTCCTCCGTTTTTGGTTCTCAAATCTGTGTATGTTTTGTTAAATTGGGTTGTTTGGTTAGGTTAGTTTATTTGATTGGGTGTGATATGGAATTGGGTATGTGGTGAGGTTTTGATTTGGGGTTTGGGAACAAAAAACAAGAAATTGGGGTTTTTGGTATGTGATGATGCCTGTTAGGAGGAAGAAGTGGACTGAGGGTGAGGAAAAAACCCTAATTGACAAGTATGATGAGATGGTCTCTGATGGGACTCTTGCGAAGATGAAGACCCGCGAGAAGAAGTTTAAGCCTATTGCTTGTCATGTGAATTCTGTGCACCATGTTCTGGATCCAATCACCCATCCATGGCAATGGACTTGGAAAGATGTGTCCACTAAGGTCCAGAACATGAGACACCAGTACTTGCTTGTCAAGCAGAAGATCAAGAAGCCCCCCGAGTTGCGGGATGGCTCGGGCGACGGGGATGAGTTTGATTGGATGGAGGGGCTCACGCATTGGTCCAATTTCTTGAGGTATAAGGAGGTTTTCGGGGATGTGGCGATTGTGTATAACAACGGGACGGACCAGATGGTGGTGGCGAATGAGGATCGGGAACATGGCGGGGGGTTTGGTGAGGGGAGCCGGGGGATGGAGATGGATTTTGGGCAAATGGGTCATTCGGGGGAAGGGGATTTTGTCACCGGGATAGATGGGGATGAGAATGGGGTTTTGGGTTTGGGGTTTGACTATGATGGGGAAGAAGGGGAGGAGAATTATAACGGGAATGGTCGGGTAAAGGAGGATGTTGATGATGGTTATGTGTACGAGGAAGTGGAGGCAAATGGGTCTAATGCGAGGAAGAAGAGGAAGGGGCTAAAGGGTTTGGAGAAGAAAGCTTGGGGATTTCTCTCAAACCAGTTAGGGCAGTTGAGGGAAATGGAATCTCGGTTTGAGCGGCGTGAAGTGGAGAGAGATCAGGAGAGGCAGAGGAGGGAGAGTCATAGAGTGGAGCTTGAGCAGGAACGGGATAGGAAGTTAGAAGAGAGGGAAAGGGAGCGGGAAGAGAGGGAAAAAGCTCGGGATAAGTTGAGGCGACAGAGCATTCAGGAATGGGAGGTGATGGAGAAAGAGATCGAAGAGAGGGAAAGGCGCAGAAGAGAGGATGAATTGATTCAGGAGAGAGAATGGGAGGATAGGATGAACAGGAGAAGATCGGAATGGAAGAAGAGGATGGATGAGATGTTGAGTCAGCATCGGGCAGAAATGGGTCAGATGCAAAATAGGATTCTCCACGAGCAGCAGAATCTTACCAGCCATTTGCTTGGGATCATCTCTCAGTGGACGGGTCATCCAACCGGACTCTCTGATCATACAAGTGCTACCAACCATTATCTTTCACAAATGATGCAGAATTTGCATCATGTGACCGGTATGGTTCATGGCGACTCAAGAGTCGAGGGAGACAATCAAGACGACCAATTCATTGTCGATGGATAACTTTTTTACATGTTGCAATCTCGGCTTGCTGAAGTACAAACGAAAGACAATGACGAAGAACGTTGGCAAGAAGTGTAAAGGTCATAGAGTTATTTATCGCATTCCACAGTGTACTCTACTTAGATATGCCTGTATATTTATCTGATTACTTTCAATTCTGCTCAATGATAAATTAAATATCTACTTGAATTTTTTGTGTAGCTCAGTAGCTGCTATCTATGATGAATATAAATCGAGTTTCTTTTCCATTTTTGTACTATGGCAGTAGTTGTTTGTTCAGCTGTAGCTCCATTCAGCTAGTATGCATTGCAAGTTATTGTATGGAGCACAAGCTTGAGTTTATAAATTTACTTTATGACATCATATTAAAAGCTGAGTGTTAATATTTCAATTGAACATATGAACTCCAAAAGCATAAGGTTAGAGAATTGCTTAATTCAACAGTTCAAGCAAAGCAACTCTTTTATCATAATAACAATTGTAGTATCTCACTGGAACAACTGCAAAAAACATTCCTACACGATTACTGGTTTTACAACTGGACAGTGACGTAGAAAAGAGCTTATATGCAATAGCGGTCATTTTCCAGGAGGAACGTTAGCTTGTAGTTCCAAGCGCATTTGTTCCACGAGTATCTTCTCCACAGCATCCAGAAAGTTCGATAAACTCTGTCGAATGCTTATATCCAAGGCATTCACCACTTCCTAGGAATTTTAAATAGACGGAAAATTAGAGTTCAGAAAAAAAGTTATAAAGAATGTAATGCAACATTCAGAACCTGAATTTAGTTGAAACATAAGATGAAAAATGTCTCCGCAATACGTGTCCAAGTAATGAAGGCATGTGAATATTTTTTTCTTCTATGTTTTAAGGAATACAATATCAAAACTTGTCCATGCAGTGCTAATTAAATCTTTATACTCATCTTAAGAACTGTCAACGACCTATCACCTCGACAGTGATGTGAAATCAAATCAATATTCATCCTCAGAGGCAGCTAGAGTTAGATTTTGATGAACAAAAAAATACAAAGAACAAAAGTCAGACACTTAGCAATAATAGCTATTATTTGCTGCCAGAACGTGGTGTGAAAATTGATCCCCAAACCATTCAAGGACAGAAATAAATTACAAACGAGACTAGAACAAACTGAAACTATAGAAGGGGATAAACTCCTTAGCTAATAACTCATTTAAAATCAAAACCAGCCAAGCTAATATGTACAGTAACATTTGACACTCAACAGGCATGTAAAGATGCCCCATGCAAAAAAGATCATACAGTCACAACCCAAAATGAAGCCTCTCATGGATCCTAAAAGGAGGAAAGGAAAACTTACCTCAACCTTGCAGAGGAAGCTTAGAGAAATCCCATTTGAACGATCTGTGCTCTTCAGAGATATCAGCTTCAGTGGAGAATTTGATATTGGCCAACCTTGAGCCAGTTTGATAAATGCATCGATTCCCCCAACCATATGAGCTATTATGGTCTCATCTCTATCTAAGTACTCGAACGAGTGCCTGCATTGGGAATTGTTAATCCAAAGACCTAGTAATAAAGACAATAAATCATGTCATGTCTGATAATTGCTCATAAAAATTTGTTCCACAACATCAAAACTACAAATTTTAATGTATAAATATGAATAAATCACCTTGATTTGTGTGCACTCTGTACTACAAATCGTGTGAGAGTGCGCAGAATAATTCTTTCTTGCACTTTCCTTACAAACCACTCAAATGAAGACCTCTTTAGCACTCCCAGTTGTGGGAATAGCTGCCTGAAACATTACAAAAACAAACATGTGAACGGAAAACTATGAATTATAATAAAAGATTCCTTGGATCGAATCAAATCAAATTATGCACTAGATTGTCCCCCCAAGTAGCGAAGTGTTGAATGGAAAGCACAAAAATAACTAGGGGTGCCATCAAGCTCAGATGAATCCCCGTAGTTGAATCACATCTCAGCTCCATGAATATTTACACTCTTACAAACCCCTAACTGTGTCATAATGAACTATACTTTGATAATGCAGTGCCTTGATTTGAAATCTAAATGCTTCAGAAGTTTTGAGAAATAGACCAACATGCAACTGACTTCGGTTGCATTTGAATTACTTTTGTATGGTAAAAAGTCACCCTTAATATCTGACTATCTGTACAACTTGGGAGCCATTCATCCTCATTTTCATTATCATTCCCTCAGATTGCCCTTGAAAGATTCCCATAGTGTATGATGGGAATGAAAATGTATATGGAGATAATTAAAAAAAGTGCATATCCCCTATAAAATGAAGGATGAGAAAACAGATACTAGACAAGTGATTTATGAAATGAAGGATGAGAAAACACAGTAGACAATCTACAGATTAAGCCTCAGAAGGAGAGTGAATCAATGAAGCAAACCTGAAAGATTTTGCAGCATCAGCTATGTCGCCTATGTACACGTCATTTGGGAATATCTGGGAAGCATTAGCAAAGGAATAAAAACCACTGATAGAAGTTATGGAAGTTTAGGATTAAATATGCATAATAAATTAAGAATTTAAGTCCAAGAAAAGATGTTGGCAGCATAACCGAACCAAATTTTCAGATAATGTATCAATGATTTAAGAACTTGCATGCTACAAGCTAAATTATTTATGCTCGTTCATTTCATTATCTATGAACTCGTTATACACAGAATTTGAAAACAAAAAAATTGACACACGGGGCTTCATAAATCGCGAAATCTCATTTGATCAGTTTGGCAGAAACTCGGTACTCCTGAATGGTGCATAATGCATATACCCTTATGGTAGACTTGATGAAGTAAAATTCACAATTTCATTTTAGAACCTAGGAACTTAATATGTAGTTCATAGGTAATATCATTTGAAGAGTTTTAAGAGATTGGCGAGACTGATTCCAGTGTTCATACTGACCTTTTTTTAATAAGGCAAACACGTAGGTATCTAAGAAATATTCACAACTTATCAACTAATGTTTGTTTTGAGAGCTCGTGATGGATCTGAAAGCATTTGGTATTTCTACCTTGCTAGACCAAAATAATACCTTAAGTACACCAGGCATGAACTATGCTAGTATGCTTATTTCGTACAACCACTGTCACTTCACCCGCAACCTTTGGTGAAAGTTGAATTACTGGGTCTTTATGTATAGGCTTTACAAGTCCTTTAGACTTGAGCAATACAAAATGACTTCATAGAATTAGGGGCAAATTTCAACTCTTTGAGCAATATGCAATTCTAGCCCTGGGTGACCCGTTTTGACTAAGTACAGAGAGACGGTTGCATATGTGTCCTGTAGTACAGTATTTCTTTCTCACTGTGAAGCAGCCAAGAAACTCCAGCAAAAACACTCTATGTTACACTGATGTATAACTCTAGTTCTTTCAGTTAAACAAAAACTAGACATCAAACATGAAGTTAAAGATACTCATAATTTCAAAAAGTAAATGAAACAATACCTCCACATTCTTTAGCTCCATGGTATCATCCATAACTTCAATTAGCAGTTCATGATTCAGCTCAGATGACTCAAGGGCCTCCTCAATATTTTGTTGGGAAGACAAGAAATCTAATTTTGGAATGTGTGTCCTCATTGACAATCTAATGCAGTTCCCATCAAATTCAATGACTTTTAAACCACTCAATGCATCTTCAATCTGTTCTTCAACATCAAATCTAGCAACAACAGACCATAAATATAGTAGCAGTTGTTGCAGGCATTACTATAAAAAATAACTGAAACCCATAATGACTGAACTACCTTTTACATATGCAATCAAGATCCTCCAGACATTTTAAAGTTAATTTCTCCTTCTCTATCTGACTATCTAATTTCAAAATCTGCACGAAAACAAGAGTCTTGCAAATTGGCATGAGGATGATGAGAATACTGACTTCAATACAGAAACTACTTAAATACTCCAATTGAGACTCAAATTAGCATACAAGATTATAAATATAAATGGATTAGAATTACTTGATGTCTTCTTGATAAAAAACACAATTCAATATCATATGAAAACTGCAAGGTTCTACTGAAAATGACTCCATTATATATTAAGAAAATTAGCCACAAAGCTCTGTTGTCTATAGTAAGCTAATGAAGCATCCAATAAACACCATAGTAAGCAAAAGTATATATCAAACAAAACCTCAAATTGGTTGTCTCCATTCACATTTGCCAAATTCAACTGTTCTTCTCCATTTGCAGTTCCGAGGTCCTACCAGGTGACACACACAAAATAACTTTAGTAGAGCTCAAATTATCGGGATAAGAATGTTAATTATGCAAACCAAGAAACAAGTCAAGAGGCAGTGAACTATTTACGAAACCTAAGATTATAATAATAAACACAACATTAGGCTGCATAGTGCAAAGAATAGTGCTTCAAAGAGGGTGCTTTGCTGCAATCACTTTCGAAGGCCATAATATAAGCCGAAGAAAGATAACTTCCCATAGAAGATTTAGTACAATTCTAGCAAGATCTTAAGTGTATACATAAGGATGTATCTATATAAATAGTTGGGTGGCTTCTTGAGGAATTCAATGTGATAAAAAATCCTACTGATACACATTATAACAGGTAGCTTTAGGTGGGCAATCTGGCTATCTAATCACCTTCAATCAAATTTATGGATCTATCTTGTTCAAACAATTCTAGTTTATCAGATAAATGAATCTATCTTGTTCAAGAAGCACCTTCAAGTTTCAGAGTCCTAAGAAACTGAATTCCAAGAGAGTCAATGTAACATTTTCTGAACAATGTCTTTTAATTCAAATTATAAGTGAGACAATTTATTAAACAATAGTTTCAGTCAAGTCCCAGGCCAAGATGGCTTTATATATGCCAAAAGATCTGAGAAGCCTTAGAAATTGACAGAAAACCAACCTGAGAAGCAAAAAAGTCCAGTGAACTTTTCAACCCTTCTAACTCACACTCCAAGTGGTTAGAATCTGCAAATATAAAAATTATAAGGCAACCCATACACATAAATTCACAGGCAACCATTAGCCGAAAAGGCAATACTAAAATTACAAAAATTCCACCTTCAGCTACAGTATTCATAAGAACCTCAACTTCATTGGATATCTTATCATTTTCATCCACCACCAAGTTGAGCTCCTCTTTCAAGTGCTCTACATATGCATCTGTACAAACAAATGAATCGAATTAAGAGAACAAAAACAAAAGAGATGGTTGAAGAGGCTAACACACAAAATCAGTGTTATCACTAGGAAAAAGGATAAAGCCCACCAAACTAAAACAAAACATAGGTACGACAGTTAAATCATATGCAAAAATCAAATGTACTGGAAATAAGCACCCATCAAAAGCATTTCTAAAGCATCACAAAATTAAATGTTTTTTTTAATATTTTTATTTTGAAAATGGCAAGTATAAGCAATTTTAATGCAAATAAACCTAACTGAAAATGAGAATAAAATTACATTCATTTTCCTATGTTGAAACAAAAAGCTCAAAGAGAGGCTTACCCAAATCCTCATTTTCCAAATACCCAACATCAGAGTACTCTGATACAAGCTGAGCCAATTTGTTCTGTACAGTTCCAATCATTTCACAAAAACATAAACCACATAAACAATAAGAAATACCGAAAAATAAAATTAGAAAGTTCAATGAAACCTCGAGATGGAGAACGCATTCCTTGAGAATAGTCTCTGAATCTGGTTGGGGTAATTCGTAAATGTCGTCCGTGGAGCTCCTTTGAATCTCCTCCAGCTCTCTTATTCGACTACAAAATCATATACAGATCGATTGAAACCATAATTATGTAAATCATTAGAAGAGGTTATAGAGTGAGAGAAACCTGCGAATAGTGTGGAGATCGAGAGGCTCCTCCGATGACTCCATTTTCTTTTCCTTCACTTTCTCTCTCAACTCAACTCAACTCAAATTCCTCTTTCTAATCTCTCTCTCTCTCATTTTGGATATTCCCGCCCTAACCAACACGAAGAAAGGGCTAAGGAGTTAGTATATTGGGCCGGGCCGGGAAGCCCATATCAAACCAGCCCGCTTCTTATTTTTGTGCGTATGGATGACAAAAATAAATTCAGGAACCCAACCAAAGCTTGGTGTCCCTGAACGACTGAGTAAGGGATGGAGATCACTAAATCTATCCCAAACTCGTCTCATTTCCATCCTATAACAAGGCAAAAATCTTTGAACCCGACGAGACCCAGTATACTCGAACTGATAGAGTAAGGGTTGAGAATTATTAAATATGTCTCAAACCCGCCATGTCGTCATCTCTTCATGTATATGTGGTTAGGATCTGATACATTTTGAAGAGAAATATGAAGTCATAGAACACTATGTAAGCTCGTAACAATTTCTCATTTACGTTGAGCTTATAAAACACGTTAAATTAAGTGAAATCTTAATACTTTTTCATCACTTTGAGATTCTCGTTACATAGTGTATGATACATAGATTTTTTAGTGTGATATATACTAAGAAGTTGTGACTTTTAAAGTTATAACAAGATTATAAGTGGAACTACAAATTCCAAGGTTAACTATGTAAATATAAGTTGGGCCAATTGGCGAGAAGCTCACTCTTATATATATGAAGTCTTGAGGCTTGCGCCATTGTTAACATTCACATTGAAAGTGCCCAATCGATAACACTTAAAGGATTACATGAGTGCTTTGTTCAGCATCCTTTCTTGTCCTCTCCCCCTCATGTTTTTTTATCAGCAAAGTAAAAATATCATTAATGAACAGAGAATCAAACTCCTAACTCCCAAGGCGGGAAAGAGAGACTCAAAAGAAATACAAGAGAATAATGAAAAGGGAAAATATGAGATCAACGAAATCATGAAGCATTCTGAAGCTCTTTAGCATTTTCAATCTCGATCTCTTGAAAAGCACGGATGATCTCATCGTCGGTACTCTTATAGGTGAAACCCAACTGCTGACTACTTTTATCATGTAGTTAGATGCCCCCCTTCCTGTTTTATTTGCATCTAACTACTTGATAACTACTTTTAACGCTTGGTGTTTTTCATAATTCTTTCTAAACTTTTGCTTATGAACCAATAACGATCTTTGTAAAGTATCAACTAAAGACTCTTAATGTCATTTGATTCTTCAATTGAGCACACAATATAATTGAACTTCGGTAATGGTTCGTAGAATCTTCTCCGTGATCTTAAAAATTAGTTGGTGATTTTCTCTCCTAATCTCATTTCAAGTCATTCAAAATACCTACGAAGAGCTTGAAGTTGAAGTCATTGGACTGTACCATTTTACCATTTTACTGATATGTCAACTTTGTTGAGTTTCACAATTGTTTAGCCCCAGCCTTTTACACGATTGTTTCGAGAATGGAACGATCAATGGAACTGAACATGTAATTCTAGGATTTCAAGTTTATAAACATCATATTTTCTAGTCTTTCTTTAAGCTTCTATCAGTGCTTCATGTGCCTATGATTCTACAAAGCCTCATGAACAATACCAGTACTGAGCAAAACCGTTTGCTTCAGTCATAATCACACCACTTGCCACTCCCTTTTTCTTTCACTTTTTTCACTCACAAAACATGCTCTGCTACCAAATGTAAACTCAGCAGTTACTCACACACATAACTCATTTGTTGAAGATGATATCTTATTGAATTCAAAACAAGTTGGGACTTTTATATTTCCTTACAAAAATCATATTGTAACAAAGAATAACCGAAACTATCAACTCCAAGGCTAGCCAGATAATACCTAAGTCCCCAGAGATTAGGGTTTATTAACAAACCTGTTGAACTAAAACTTAGAAAACCAAAACAGAACCTAATAAACTAATCCCAACAATATGAACATCAATTATGATTTTTTGAATTCTAAATTTTCATCAAAAACAATAAATTCCAAACCTATTGATCTTCCATTTACATTGAGTCTCTCGTCATATTACAACGAGCGAACACTTCATATAATAAATACGAGGACACTAGTTTCAATCCCCATGTAGCAATATATCAATTAATTAATACCTATAAAAAATCATTGAGCGAACATCCAACAAACTTCTTTTCACATTGAATCTCTCATCGTATTGATCTATACTACCATTCACAACTCTTGACACTACATACCTATTTTTTTATTTAAAAAAGGTAATTGTCCATAAACCTCCCAAAATCCTTAGTTCATGATTTTTCAGAATATGCAGGTAGACACAAAAAGGATAATTCTTATATGATTTACTCCATATATAAATTAGTTGGGCAACTCAACAAAGAGATAAACTAAATAACCTTAAAATATGCAAAAGGCGAGAAGACAAACAGATTGCATGACACAAACACAGAGCCATTTTCTAGACACAATAGTTTTTATTAAACACTATAACTCCAAATAACACAACAAGGTTAGCCTTTTTCGATCCGCCCCTTGTTTGCACTAATAACATGAAGAAGGGCGGATCTGATCTGAAGACTCAACCACAACAAGCTCAGTGCAGCCAAGCTGACACTGAAGCAACTGCTTCCAACACACAACAAATATTTGCATCAGTATATTCTGATCCTTTTAACCAAACACATTATGCTAACAGGTAGGTCTCTGATGTCCAAGAGCCTAATTATTTAACCTGAAAAGTTCTTCTTTTTTACTTCTTCGAAAAGCAACGAAAATGTATAAGTCACCATGTGGCCTTGGTCTGAATCATTACTTCTGTCCTTCCATCCGATTTCCTACACATCAAGAAAACAAGTCACAGTCAATTCTACGGGAATGGTTGGGCAAAATTATTAAATCTGTTACTGCAAGTCTATGATTGTTCACGAGGCGCTTGTTACAAATATCTGTAAATTTTAGGAAAAATTGCGAAAAGGTACCTATTATATGACGCTTTTGAAAAAATGGTGCTGTGTTGTTTCTTAATGACAAAAATGTGATGCGTTGTTTGCATTTTTTTTGCAAAATGTGTATTTTTATAAAAATGCAAAAATTACCCCTGAAAATAAATAAATATTTTAAAAGTTTCTGTTTTTATAATTTAACTAAACTTTGTATGATCAAATTTTGTAATTATACTATTTTTAAGTTAAAAATATGTTATACAAGTCTCAATTCTTAATTTGAGGGGCAATTTCGTCATTTTTATAAAAAATACCCATTTTGCAAAAAAAAAACACAACACAACACTTTTTTGCTATTAACAAACAACACAACACCCTTTTGCAAAAGTGTCATGTAATAGGGCACCTTTTTGTAATTTTCTCTAAATTTTAAGGCAATTTAGAGAAATGTGGACCATGTACTCAGGAAAATGCTAGAGGAGTTGCGGAAAATATGAATATAGAGAGAACATACATAATTAGCCACCATGGTGCCCGAGCTCGAGCTAAGTAGATGCAGGAAGGTAGATCCTGATGATGTTGTTCTTCTTAAGTTTGCGCCTACAGGTGGGGCATTTGTGTTGAGCTTTTATTGCCGCTTCGATGCACGGCTTGCAGAAGACATGACCGCACTTGGTTGATGTCGCTTCAGACAGCGGAGATAAGCAAATGGGGCAGTTGAGGTAGGTGGCCACAGGCGGGTTCTCTTCTGGAGACTCGGGAACCTCTTTTTCCTGCCATGGGAAAAAAATCAGGGGTGAGATCTTTCCTGTTACCAATCTATCATTCAGAAAAAAAATGTACGCTCAAAAACCAGAATTTCCAAATATGCTACAGATTCTTTATAAACCTCGGGTCAAAGATATCAAACCAATACAACAAAGGAAAGATAGATTAAACTAAAACTGTATTGATTTCTAAACGAGCTCAAATATTTTTTATCAAAGGTATAGACAATACATATTCAATCAACAAGTCATTAAGGACAATATGTACAACAAAAAGTTTGTGATGTTGACCTTATCTGTTTCCATGACTTGAAAGCTTGTGCAAATATCTGATGGATCTGGTACGATACGGACCGGAACTGGTATCCATTCTGCAAAAAGAAACAAGGTAATGGCGATGAATTGTCATAAGTTTGCTCTAAAGTATCAAGCAACAACTGTCTTCCTTACAGCAGTATATGTAGAATCTACAAAGTGCAATTAATATTCAATACAAAATAATAGGACACAATTAAACATGGAAAAAGAAATTCAAAACACCATTCCTATATTTGGAACTTATGGGTCAATAGATGGAATTTAATTCAATAGAAGTAGAAAGTGTTATGAGAGTATAAAGCAGGTTGAGATGGCATAGATTGTGAAAGCATACAAACATACAAACTGTATGCATTGATTTCTTAGTCCCTAGAATAATATACTAAAATATAAGAATTCAAATGTGGTTTATTGCTGCAATAAATATGGAGAAAAGACTCCAAAAATCATCATTCCAAGAATCAGGTATAATTATATAAAGACGAGAAGTGTTTAGAGTGCGAATGAACCTGGATGCCTATATCCATGGTAAAAACAAATATCATTGGTCAGCTGCACTGGGCCATAGCAACCAGTAAAATCCCCATCTTCACTGCCCATTGGGCAATAGCCCGAGTGAAGTCTAATATTGTCATTCACCAATTGGATAGCCCGGCGGGTACTAATGTGATTCTTCCTCGCCTGATGAAAAATAAAACCAGTAGGAAATTATCAGTTCAAAATCATATAAATCTAACCTAAATAATTATGTGTATAGGTATCATACTTCAGAAAAGGCATTAGAAGAGATTATGGAGATCTCGTCATCAATGACTCGAACATTGTTCGTAGGTTGCTGATGTAATTGTCCACGCAGCTGGGCTTGCGTTTCAGGAGCATCAGAGCCTACAAAAGTGTCGGTTATATCCATGTCCTGTTCAGGAGGTGGATAGTTCAGATCCAGTCCTCGTCCCCTTGACATCTGAGCATCTCTTGTACTCTCTTCAAGAGACCCAATAAACCCTCGCATATTCATTCTCTAAACCTGAAATATTGTTCTTCAAATTTTACCCACCGCGAAAATCCATAAATGATAACTATTTAGTAACAGATCAGCCTATTTTGTCAAACCATGTTTGGTTCTTAAGGGAATGAACAAAAAGCAAACAACCAAACATTTCAACCCTGTTCGGTTCCTTTTAAAGCTCTTTTTAATCCCTCTAACACAAGCCAAACAACTTGAACGCTTGTGCTAATATTAGATAGGAATGCAATCTTTTTCATGAGAAATAAGAAGGGAAGATTTTCAATGGAGACCAGTCGTACTATATAAACTGTCATCTGGTTCTTTTTAAACTAAATAAATTACGTTATCACTAAAATTACTAAATACGTAGTCATAAATGCAAGGAGTACAGAATCTATTATCATTATTACCTAAAAGGGGAGATACATCATAACTACAGATCTCAAAATCTCAAATAGTTCCATTCCGGTATTGACATGTTTCCAAGAAATATATAAATACAAGCAACAAAACAGAACACTTCCCGCATTCCATTTTCACTTCAAATATGATTAATGAATGAAAAGAGAATACCATAGCTTACTATATCTCAATAGATCATTGCCAATTTACTAGATAAGATATAAATAAATGCAAGCCACTAAGCAAAATGGTTCGGCACTCTGTTCACTTCAAACATGGTTTGGGGATATTAATGAACACCCTAGCTTGCTAAAACTGAATCGATCATCGCCAAATTATTAGAATGAAATATATAAATAAATGCAAGCGACAAAACAAAACATTTCTGCACTATGTTCACTTCAAACATGTTTCGGGGATATTAATAAATGCCCTAGCTCACTATATCTGCATCGACCGTCGCAAAATTATTAGAAGGGAATAAATAAATGCAAACGACCAAACAAAACAGTTTATGCACTATGTTCACTTCAAACATGGTTCAGGGATATTAAGAAATGCCCTAGCTCACTATATCTTGTTTGACCGTCGCAAAATTATTAGAAGGAAAAAAATAAATGCAAACGACTAAACAAAACAGTTTATGCACTATGTTCACTTCAAACATGGTTCAGAGATATTAATAAACCCTAGCTCACTATATCTGAATCGATCATTGCCAAATTATTAGAAGGAAATTAATAAATGCAAACGACTAACAAAGCAGTTTATGCACTATGTTTATTTCAAACATGGTTCAGGATATTAATAAATGCCCTAGCTCACTATATATGAATCAACCGTCGCAAAATTATTAGATGAAATTAATAAATGCAAACGACAAAATAAAACAGTTTCTGCGCTATATTCACTTCAAACATGGTTCAGGGTTATTAATAAAAGCCGTAGCTCACTATATATGAATCGACCGTCGCAAAATGATTAGAAGGAAATTAATAAATGCAAACGACTAAATAAACAGTTTCTGCACTATGTTCACTCAGGGATATTAGTAAATGCCTAGCTCGCCATTTCTGAACTGACCCGCAGCAAATAATATCGTGAACTACAGTCTATATTGCATGCATGCTTATGTATACTCGTCATCATTAAAAAGTTCAACTTTCCAATGTAAATGCAGAAATAAAAATTAACGTCTTGTCTCAAAAAATCGCAATTAATTGCAGAATGATAGTGGCATGTTCCCGAGATATAGTACATGCAAATACGTAATTAACAACAAAGGAACCGTTCCCTTTTGCTGATTTGACTTCACCATAATTCAGGGGCTTAAAAACTCCCTAGCCCACTAGAACTCTATTCACCAAATTAATTGAACAAGCATGTAAATTGCCAACAGTACAACAAAACACTTGCCTTGGCGTCATTTTCAATTCAAATCTTAAAACATAACTCGGGAATTTAAAAATGATATAGCTGGCTGTTTCTCAATTTGCCAAATGATTTGAACAAAGGGAATAAATAAATGCAAAAAAAATAATCAGTTTTAGCCCGCATTTTCACTTCATGGATATGAAAAAATGCCCTGGCTCATCATTTCTGAATTGAGCAGGACCATGCAATTTCGGAAAACGAACTACAACCTGCATCAAATGCTGCTACATGTTTCTCGATTCTCACCGTTCCAAATTCATTTTTACAAGACTAAAACACACTGGGTTTTCCTCATAAATTCATTTCCGCTCAAAACTCACAAAAATAGAACATATAAAGGACCTGGCTCAAGATTTTACCTCGCACTTCTAATCAAATTCACCCTTCCAAGACAAGAACAAACTGGGTTTCCCTCTTGAGCTAATTACCTCCATTCAAACTCACCAAAATAAAACAAACCAAATTATAAAATGGGCTGGCTCAAGATTTTACCTTTACTTGTATTTCTTATCAAGTTCACACTTCCAAGACTAGAACAAACTGGGTTTCCCTCTTAAACTCACCTCCACTGAAACCCACAAAACAAGAGAACAAAATTACTCATGATTTTATCTTTACTTGCAGTTGCTATCAAATTCATTCTTCCAATATTAGAGCAAACTGGGTTGTCCTCTTAAACTCATTTCCACTCAAACTCACAAACATAAAACAGCAACAAAAATCACAAAATGGGTTTGGATCAAAAAATTTAACCTTTACTTCTTCTGATCAGTGATTCCCAAATCCACCCACCCACCAACCCATGTAAAAAAAAGAAGAAGTGAACACCAAATTCAAGCAAGATGATAAAATCAAAAGGGTACAATAAGAACTAATCATGGGTTCCCCAAATTTCAAAAATGAAAAAGAAACCCTCACACAACCCCAATGTTGGACAATAACAATGAAACAGTGATACCCAAAACCAAAATCAGAACAAAAACATAAAAATAAAAATCATGCAAATAAAGAACACCACCACCATATCATACCTGGGGAGAGAGAAACAAGAGAGAAGAGAGAGCTAATGCTCTGCAGATTGAAAATGAGGAGAGCAGAGACGATGAGTCAAGTAGATCCTTAATATCAATGGAATTTAGCACCCCTCCTCCTTCCTTCCATATATGAGCAACCATTTTTGAAATCACAATTAAATACAAAAAAAATATTAAAAAAAAAAGAAATAATCCGCTTTTTTTCCTTTCTTGGATTTTTTTGGCCCAATATTAATAATAAATATTTTTTTTGGGCAGAAAATGTGCATAATTTCTCTCAAGTTCCCCCAGAAAATAAAATTAATTTCCACTTCTTGCTCTTCTCTTCTCTGCAACCCTCTCTCTCTCCCGCTCTTTCCTACTACAATTGGGACTGAATGAATTTAGGCCCATTTCAAAACGGGTCGGGTCACCCGAACGGGTTGCGGCATCCCAGGCCACTGATTGGATAGAATCCTTAACCAAACCCGTGGATCTAGGTCGGGGATTGATTTTATGTCCTTATTGGGCCGGGTCGGGTACAGATCATTGTTCTCATTCAATAATTGTATAATTATTTTGTTACTATAATTTTGGTGTGTCTCGTTATGGAAATAAAATTTGGCTGGCACGTAATTGTACGTGGATGAACCTGCGAAGAAGGTGAAGTGAATCTTGTCATCAATAATATCTTTTAAATTTTAATTATGAGTATAGGTTTAGTGTTTATGAATTTTACGTCCGTATGTGTATGTGTGGAACATGTGAATACGGAGAATTTGTTTTATATTCTTCAATATTTTATGACTTTTTTAATTTGGATGGCAGTTATATATATATTTTAAGGAAAATTTCACGTAAATACTCCTAGGTTTTCAGAAGTCCCACTTA
>JAYMTP010000756.1:0-29496 GCA_036897365.1 Geranium brycei
TACATAATACTAGCCCTAATGGGCCTAACATAATACGAACCCCAATTTATCCTGATTGACAATTATTAATTGGGAATCATCATATACCTGCAGAAATATGTCTCTAGCTGAAAATTTGTACGGAATTTTTTGATAGTCAAAATATTTAGATTTATGAATTAGATTTCTAGAACTTTGCAATTAATTGACTTCTTGCACGACGATCTAGAACTTTGCAATTAATTGACTTCTTGCACGACGATTACTTGTTTTTTGTATTCTAGTGGTTTATCAATGGAATGTGATGGCGTTAAGTTTTTAATTTGTCTTGGCTTACTGTGGCAAACTTAGGACTATGATGACATTTGCTGTTATAGCATCCAAGAACATGAAGAAAGTTGTTTGGTCTTATAGTTGTAAATTGAAATAACCACATAAAAAGCTTACAGATGAAACCTTTACCAAGTATTTCTACTTAGTGCCGATCGAAAAATAATTCTTCTTAGAGTATCTGGTAACTAATAAATGAACAAGGAAAATAGCTATGGGATTTTGAGTTTTCGGATGCACTTGTGTGTAGTGTAAATGGAAAAGATTGGTTTTGTAAAGGCTTGAGAGATGTAAAAGGTTTATCACGAAGAATATTTTTGTTACCATATATATTTAGTAAAAGGGATGTTGTATACAAATTGGAATGACCTCCATCACATATTAAGCAGATTCTTTTGGTTCACCAAGTAAAATCTAGAGGGCCACACACTCTAAACTGGTGGATGCATATTTTCACACCCTGGATATATTTCTTCCTTTGTTGTGTGTAGATCTAGTTTTAAATGTTAGAAACCAATAACACAGTATTTAAATGTCACTTTGTATATTGTTTCTCTTGGCATCAGATTTTGTACAAAAGCAGATGTGACAATCGGCTCAATGAGATCATTGAAAGGGTATCGGCCGACAAACACGAGGTATCTTTTGGTGTAATAAATGGCCTATGTTTTCTTTTTTAGTATTTGATGTTTATTTGTCTAATGAATACAACTTGTATTTCAGGCTGAGTCGCTAGCAAAAAAATATGAACAGAAATGCATGCAAGTTGGGGATGTAGCTTCTAAACTAACTAGTGAAGAGGCCACTTTTCGTGATATTCAGGTATCCTTACCAATCTGTTTATTATCACAGTAATGGCTTTGCTGCTGGTTTCATATGCAATCTCAGCATACAATCAAATTCAGTTTGTATCAGTGAAAACTCGTTGTGAAATGACTTTATATTGCACCAAATAACTTGTAGGAGAAAAAGATGGAGTTATATCAAGAAATTGTTAAATTGGAAGGCGGCACTGATGACGATCGTCAGGTAAAGTATAAATCCAACCAGCTTTGTTTCCGTTTATGTGAAACTTTTCCAAGCCAGTGTTTGTTGGTTTTGCAGGCTCGTGCTGAAAAGATCCAATCAGGTCTTGATAAATTGGTGAAATCTGTGAATGAACGTTGCAAAAAATATGGATTACGTGCCAAACCAAGTTCGCTCGTTGAGATTCCCTTTGGTATTTTCCCTAATTCATTAACTGGTTGGCTAGTTGTACCCTACAAAACACTGTGCTGCTATTCAGGCAAAGAACCCTCCAGGGTTCACATGTTAGACATAATTCACTCAGGACATGCATCAGATATACATTTTTCTCTGGAATGTTGTTGTCACCTTATTTGCCTATTTTGACTTTCTTTGTTCATGTTCTTTCTCAAAGGATGGCAGCCTGGAATCCAAGAAGCATCAGCTGACTGGGATGAAAATTGGGATAACTTTGAAGAAGAAGGTATGCTATCAAATATCCAATTAAATAAGCTTATCTTCATCCTCTGAATCTTATTGATAGAACACGTATATCTGTTGCTTATTTCTTCCAGTTTAACAACCTGTAAATTGTGTTATAACTCTTATTATATATCCATTACCAATTTCAGGATTCACATTGGTAAAAGAACTCACCCTTGATGTACAAAATGTCGTGGCCCCTCCTAAACCAAAGTTTTCGACAATCAAAAGGGAAATAACTTCTGAAGATGATAATCTGACTGCATCTGATACTGTTGCTAAGTCAGAGAGTGGTGAACAGATCCACGAGAACGAATTCAGTCATGACGAAAGCAAGAATGACTCGACTAAAAGTCCTGATAGTGTAGCTAGTAGGGCTGCTGGGGAAAGACCATCTCCGAAGTTCCAAGAATCCCGAACTATAGAGAGTATTGGTCCAGATGGTTCACCTCATGCTAAAGATACCCACAGTGGTTCACCTCATTATGATGCTCACAGGTGCAGATTTTGGTCCCCTCTCTCTATTCATACATATATAGATGGGAAAATGGCAAAAACTGAAAATCCTGCTGTGTACTATCACACTTTTGCAAGAAGGTGTTGTGTACTTTGTTAATGGCAAAAAGGTGCTCTGAACTTTGATTTTTTGTGCGACATGTGTGTAAATGATGAAATTGCCCTTAACATTAAGAATTAATATTTTTTTAAAATCAAATATTTTAAAAAGTTCTTCTGAAAATATTTTAACTAAAACTTGTATAATCAAATTTTGTAGTTTAATGTTTTCGTAAAATTATTTTATAAAAATCTTAATACTTAATTTTAGGGCAATTTCATCAATTTTGTACAAATATACACATTTTGCACAAACAATCAAAGTTCAGAACACATTTTTGCCATTAACAAAGTACACAACACCCTTTTGCAAAAGTGTGATAGTATACAACATCATTTGCCATTTTCCCTATATAGATAGATGTTGGACAAACCTCAAAATAGTTTGCAATGTCCTGGGAAGTTTCATCCTGTGGAAGGTTTTTTACTCATGTACTTGAAACAGTGATCATGGTGGTGGTTCGGAACCAGTGCATTCTGGAGAAAAAAGGTTTGAAGAAGCTGGCTGGGGTAGATTTGACATTCACTATGACACCGACTCGGTTTGGGGCACTGAATCTTTCAGCGGCACGGTATATTTACTATATTTCCTGTTGAAAACACACTTCACATATGTTGAAATTTAGCATTATTGCAATCAATGGTTTTAAATCTGATAAATGAAGGGCCAAACCAAATTTATCTGGACTGATTAAATTTCTTGCAGGAAGTGGATCACGAGAAACGTGGTGATGATTCTATATTTGGTACTACTGGTGACTTTGGCCTAAAGCCGATAAAGACAGACTCTCCATACGCCGATAACATGTTTTCCGGGAAAACTTCATCCCTGTTCGCTGATTCTGTGCCAAGTACACCTGCCTACAACTTTGGAGCCTCGCCAGAAAAGTTCAGTTCAGAATCGAGAGGCAAGAGCCCGTTTGCATTTCCCGATTCTGTTCCAAGCACACCCGCCTACAATTTCGGGAGCTCAACGCAAAAGTTTGGCGATGAATTCGGAGGGAAGGGCTTATCTGTGTTTGTAGATTCTGTTCCCAGCACGCCTGCCAATCATTTCGGCAGTACCACACACAACTCATCTGTGTTTGCAGATTCTGTCCCGAGCACGCCCGCTTACAATTTCAGGAACCCCACGCAGAACTCATCCGTATTTGCAGACTCTGTTCCGAGCACGCCAGCCTACAATTTCGGGAGCTCCGCACAGGACCATTCCTTTGACCACTTCTCCAGGTTCGACTCGTTCAACACGCAAGACAGCGGAGGAGTGTTCCAGCAGTCCCCACGCAACTCCCTCAGCAGGTTCGACAGCTCAAGAGACTTCGACACCGGCCATGGCTACTCATCATCATCCCCGCGCTCCCTCGCAAGGTTTGATTCTGTGCGCAGCTCTGCTGATTTCGACCCCAGCCACGGGTTCTCGTCCTCCCCAAGGAGTTCATTCGCCAGGTTCGATTCTGTCAGAGGATCTGCAGACTTCGACTCCAACAACGGGTTCTCAACATCATCGCCCCGCGATTCCTTTGCCAGGTTTGATTCCTTCCGTAGCAGTAAGGACTACGATTCCAGTCAAGGGTTCTCATCTTTTGACGATTCGGACCCGTTTGGGTCTGGACCCTTTAGGACATCAGTAGAGAGCCAGGCTCCCAAAAAAGGGTCTGATAGTTGGAGTGCTTTTTAGTGGGAAAGTTTGGTTTCATTGAAACATTATTGCCTCCTATTGTGTGAAATCTATGTGTGGTTGTAGCATTTGTGTAATTGTTTAGAACCATCCCAAATCATTTTCCTTACACTTGACTTCTGAGATTGAGATTGTTGAGCTTTCTTTTTTGTTAATTTGTTGCTGAACTGGATGCATATTTTGTAATATTGTGAATTGTTGAGGCTTGTGATTTTGAACTCATTATTATCTTAAGCCCTCCCAGCTTTTGATGCCTTGTGTCAGATTCTGTTCTAAGCACTGTTTATATGCCAAGGGTTGTGTAGTTTCTGCTTTTGTAAGGAGTGTTGTGTTTTATTTTTGTTTCACCGGCAAAAATACTGTCAAAAATGAATTGAAAAGAAGAAAATATAATTTAAATTAAATTAAAAAAAATCAGACGAATAAAAAATGTTTTTAGCATTTATTTTAGGAGTAACTATGTAATTATTTTTAGAAAATGGAGATCATATATGACCTATATGTGATCCATATTCCATCATATTTATAAATAAAAGGTTGTGAGTGAAGTAGTTGGCTCTAATTCTTATGTTGACGGTTTTTCCAATTTAATTCTTTCTTATGAAAACAAAGGAAAATAATAAAATCGTAATGTATACTGCCGTCAACTTTGATTTTTTGTATGCAAAATATATGTATTTATTAAAAATGATGAAATTGTTTTTTTAAAAGATTTTTTAAAAATATCTTTTAACTAAAATTTGCATAACCAAATTTTGTAATTTAATTTTAAGTTTAAAAAATTATTTTATAAAAATCTTAATTCTTAATTCCATAGCCAATTTCGTCATTTTTATAAAACCATATACATTTTGCCCAAAAAATTGGAAAAAAAATACTTTTAACAAAGTATACATCAATTGCAAAAATGTGATAGTTTATGGCATCTTTAAATAAATCAAGTCCCTTCACTGATGGAGTAAGTACACATACTCAATCCTTATAATCACTACCACATACATAATATGATGATACTTTACACCTACCATAACCTGCAGCAAGTAACATAAACACTGGCCAAAGCTCCAATGTCACTCAATCCAAGTCTCCAGTAAAAGCAGAGACATTGGGTTTTGAGCTTTTGAACCATTGCTAGGTACTTACAATTATACAAACACAGTATCAAAGCCTCAAAACTGATACCTTGTAGACCAAGCAAAGCACCAAATCAACCTGCTGGTGCAAGAATCTCCATTACTGAAGAACATATACCAGACACTGCAATGACCAAACCCATAACCACAATCACTCCATCCCAAACCACACCACACCACCCCAACTCTCCCCTGAACACAATCAAGTGAAACAACGCCGGCAAAACGAACCCGAGGGCACAGCACACGCTGCTCCCGACGAGCGACAGGAAATCCGTGAAGTTGGGCACCAGGAGCGCCACCAGGCTCACGGACAGCACCAATGTCCATCTCAGCCACAGGCAGTACCTGGATCCGCACACCCGCCTCTCGAACACCTCGTAGACCGGGTTCATCATCAGGGGGAAAGTGAAGAACAGGTTCACGCACAACCCGACCTGCACCACAATGCTGGCAATGCCAGGCCCGAGATTCTTAGTGATAATGTCTTTAGTGTCGTCTCCAAACGCAAAGTAGCCCATCACACCGAACAACCCGTAGAGAATCGAAATGAAGGCCATGGATAGACCAAGAACAGTCCCAAACCCGTCCTTGTTCTTGGTCTCGGACTCCAATGGCAGAATCATCCCAATGCCTTCAAAAGCGTAAACAGCAACACCAATCCCATATAAAAAGGTGTTGAAGCCTCCAAAAGGGTTCAAAACAGGTTTTTCCCGGAGAAACACAAGCACATCCTCCACCACCACCACCCCCATGGCTCCGAGGTCGATCAAGTCGGCGAAAATGCTCAGAGGAGCCAAATGGGTCAACGTGGGGATCGAATTCAACCCCAATTGAAAAGGGAAGCAAACCCAAATGTACATCGATTTAGGGCTAAACCCTAACCCTAGAATTTGGGGATTTAGGTCAGAATTGAAAATGTTTGCTACTGTGTTAGCTACGAAGATCAAGTAGCTTACACAGAACCCAGCCTGAGCAAGCACGATCATGAGATCGACGGCGAAGCGACCGATCGGTCCACAGACGGCGAACCCTAGATCACCGAAGGAGTCGATTCTGGAGGAGGAGCGGAGCGACTCGAGGTGGCGGCGGGTGTGGACGAGGAGCATCATGCAGTGGTAGGCGACGGCAGCGACGGAGAGGAGGATCAGAGATCCGAAGGCCCAACCGGTGCGCTTGAAGGTGTAGGGGAGGCCGAGGACTCCGGCGCCGACGATCGAGATGAAGAGGTTCGCGAAGGTCTTGAGCTGCGAGCTCAGGGGATGGCCGTTGGATTTCCCGATCAGCGGGCTGTTCTCGGTGGTCGGGAGGGTTTGGGAGGTCGACGAGCTCGCTTCGAACCCCATGGCTGCTCGATCGATCCTCTGGTTCTGGTTCTGGGCCGATTCGATTCCTGCAACGGACTGAGAATCGGAAATGCGCGAGCTTTTGAAGAAATGGGGATGTGGGTATGGTGAATTTGAGTTTGATTTTGCAGAATCGGGCGAATAATTTGAAAACAGGTAGAGAACGAGATTGTTGATTTTAGAGATGGAGCTAGAGAGCAGAGAAAAAGAAGAAGAAGAAGATGGTGATGGTACTGAACAATTCAGTGTCTGTTTTAAACTTCTTTCTCCAGAATTTTATTAAACGAGAATAAAAGTGTAAATTGCAAATAGTTGCCACTTGGTTGGGTATAAACATTATTTAATTAAATATTTAAATAAAAGTTGAAAAGACCAATACTCCTGAAATGTCCGTACACATAACGTCTCTTAGTTCAATTTTTTGTCTGTTGTGTGTGCTGTGCAATTTCCAGACAACTCCATTATCAGTTTTCAAAGACTATCAAAATTGAGAGGAAAGCTACTTTACTAGCATGTGTTTATCATAATTGAACTTGAATTAAATTGAAATTTATTATGATGACTCGACAGCCTATCATCAAACTCATTTAATATTTAATATAAAATTTCAATTTAAATAAACACATGGCAAAAATTAAATGAATCAAACCAAGTCGAATTCAAACTTTGGTATTTCTTTTTCAGACTAACTTGAAATTAACCGCATTTAACCTTGTTCAACCCCAACTCGGGCTGGACACTTTTTTTAAGAGTGAAAGTGAGGCTCAACAAAATTATACTTGATTCGCCTCCCTAACTACAATCTTGTTCTTGTCCACTCTGCTACTGAATGCAAAATCATGAACAGTTATTTTGATTCTCTCCAAGAAAAGGCCATGAAATCATAAAGTTGTTCTCACAGTTTTTTTATCAGCAAAGATGTAAATGCATCAAGAAATAAATTAATTGCTTCCACAGTTAGTACTAACTAACAAGTCTACAAGGAAGAAAGTTTTGCAGAATCAGAGGTTAAAAGTGAAATATTGACAAATCTATAAGTATAACAGAAGCAAGAACCTTACCAAGCTTGTATTGTTTTGCTCAGTTCTTGAATGCTTCATTATCAACATATAGAACTCCAAAATCTGGTGCACAGCTACTTGAAGGAAATAGCAAGCTCAACATTGTGACTCCTAATCTTCCCACAAGCTTAAACCATTACAATTCACAATAATTCAAGTCTCAGTAATCAATTCCACCATGTTTCTCACATGAAGCAAGCCATTGCTTCTGAACCAGTCTGTTTCTTGACATGCAAGCAAGGAGCTCCATGTATGGCGATTGGGAAGGACACCGTCTTCCACCATTTGATGAACTAACATCACCGCCTTCTCAAAATCGCCTTTCCTGCAAAGAGCGTCAATAATCGGATTATAACTTCCGGCATCAAGAACACTCCCTCTCCCAACCATATCCTCCATGAGCTTCATTGCACTCTCAACCTGCTCTTGCTCACAAAACCCGGCTATCAGAGCGTTGAAGGTGGATTCAACAGGGAAATAGCCACGATCAATCATCTCGTTCACCATGTCAAATGCTTCCCGAAGACACCCAGATGAGCAAAATCCATGGATCAACCGGTCATAGACAAGAGCGCTTGGAGTCCCTCCTTCTCCGGTCATTTGATCATAAACCCTCTTCGCTTCTTTGATCTCGCCTTCTTTACATAAACCTAATATCCTCAAGCTCCTATCAACAGCTCTAGGAAACAATCTCCCCATATTGGTTAAGAACTCGAAAGCTTCAGCAACTCTATCTTTCTTGTACAAACCATATAAAACGCTATTATAAGGACTGATCCGACACAAAGAACCAAATTTACTTTCCTGCAATAGCCCCAAAATCTTATACCCGTCCTCAATCCTCTCTCCCGAGCACAACCCCTTTATCAATGCGTCGTACGTAACAAAATTCCAGCTGATCCCATCGGTTTTCATGTCATCAAAGAGGTCAAGAGCGAAATCGAACATCCCAATGTCACAGAAACCAGAGATCAACACATTGTACGTCTCTACATTCGGAAAACAGCCCTTCCCCTCCATCACCTTCAGAAACCGATGCCCAATTTTCGCCTTACCCATCTTACAAAAACCCTTAATAAGGGCATTGTAAGCCACAACATCAAGTGAACCTCCCTTGCTCTCCACCCTCTCCAAGACTTCAAGAGCCTCATTAGCCCTCCCTTTATCACAGAGAATGTCCACAACCTTAGTTACAGTAACCAAATCGGGTACGAACCCGAGACTGAAGCTCTTTTCCAGCAACACCATTGCTTGAATGAAGTTCTCATCTTTACAGTATGCAGATATAAGAATATTGAAAGTGACATCATTTGGTTTCTCCATCTCATTCATGAAGCTCCTTGCCCTCCCAACCTTGCCATTTTTACAGAGCCCATGAATCAAAGTATTGTAAATCACAGTGTTGGGCACAACCCCTCTAGATTTGATCAATTGCAAGAGCTTGAAGCCATCCCCGATTCGATTCGTCAAGCAGAGACCTTTCATCAAGATCCCATAAGTGTAATCATCACCCAGAACCCCATTTCCCATCATCTTAGTTCTGTAGAACTCTCTGGCCAAGTCAATGTCTTCCTTGACAAGAACATCTAGAATCGAATTGAAGAGTTTCAGGGACGGGGCGTTGCCGAATCGGGCGACCAGATCGAGCACCTTGATCGACTCTCTGATCATGCGAGCCCTCCCGAGGCCTCGCACGACGGTGACGAGGACCGATTCGTCCGGGGGCGAGCCGATTGAGCTGGGCATTTCGTCGAGCAGGTGGTGGGCGGTGTCGAAGCGGCGAAAGGAGCAGAGCTTGTGGATCAGGGCTCGGTAGGTGGATTGGGAGGGGCGGAAATTGGGGGGGCTCGGGGCCCCCGGCCCATCGGAAGGTCCTGAGAGCTCCGGTGGCCGATCTCTGGTCGAGGATGAGATCTGCGATGTGGTCGTGTGTCGGGACCGTTGAAGTAGAAGGAGAGAAGATGGGTTCTGAACTGAAGCTGCGGAGAAATGTAGCGACTGCGGTGGTTTTGGCGGCGGCGACGACGGCGGCGACGGCGGCGAGATTGGTGGAGATTGAGGTTTTGGGCATTGGTGCGTTTTGCTGTTGAAATGAAGCCACTCGACTTGGCTTTAGATAGGGATGCTTTATGGTTTGGAATCAGATCAAACCGGTTCGGAATTGAACCAAATCAGATTACAGTCAGCTATTTTTGTGTAAGATGATACGTTCCAGTGAGAACCAACGCAGCGGCGTCATATGGCATGAGGACAGGTATTTTTTATATCCTATAAGTGAACATTGTAAAGAGAAGTAATTTAACGAAGGTTTGGAAGAAAAAAGTTTTTTTTAGCCTGCTACGTCAGCGTTGATGTCAACACGTCTGCCAGCGCAATGTCACGTCATCGCGTGCCACGTGTCGTGCTCTGGGAGGTTCGCACGATTTGCATGCACTCCTCCGGTTTGCGCAGAATTACTACCCCTTGTCTAAAATTATGAGCGAGTTTTCAGTTAAGATTAGACTGAACCGAACTGATTAACTTTTAGTCTTTATTTTGAAGCCTAATTTTACAAGTTTACCACTTAAACTTATAATTTTCAGACTAATTACACAATTTTGTTCCATTCAATATTAAATTATAATCTATATTTATAATCATAATTTTCTTATACAATTTAATCAAAATTTTAAGTATGCAAATATTAAAAATCAGTGACAAAATACTCAAAGGTTATGGTTCAAATAATTTTCAGTTCGTTTCTTTTCAGTTTAATTACCGAATTATTATTTACAGAGTTCTCAAATTTGCAAGTACGGTTCAACTTGATTATCAATCTAGGACTGATTCCGAGTCTAAAATGAACACCTCTAAGGCTTGACGGTGTTTTCGGTTCACTTTCCTTGACCCGGCAAGGTGCTTAAACCTCCCGGTTCGACCCGGTCCGAACCGCTGCTAATTTTCATCTATACGAGAGAGGTTTGAGAAGGTGAGTACAGTACAGTAATGGAAGAAGAAATCGAAACCCTAGAGCTTGGAGGCTCCATCTCTGCGCTCTCCATCTTCGTTCTCGTCCTCGTTTTCGAGTACGCGACTCGTCGGCTTCAGCAATGGAAGGAGGTCACTTTCTCTTCCTTTTCAATTCCATGCTCAGTCCAGTTTCAATTTCTACATGCTTCGATTGGTCTTCGTTGTGCTGTTTCAGAGCCTGTATCTTGGTTTGATTTTGGTAATCAGTAGATAGATAGATCTAAGGCTGATTCTGTGAACCTGTGGGTGATGAAGGATTGCTCTTTTTGTGATGCAGTCACAATCTGAGGAATTTGCTGTTCTGTGGGTGCTCATGGTTCTATGTATTAAGTCTATAGATTGAATATGCTAATTACATTCACTGAAATTGATAATGCTCTTTATTACCTACATTTTCGAGGTTACTTGAAACATAGAAGTTCAAATCCTGGTAATAGAGACTGATCGATCGGGATTGTAACCTACATTGTAGACGTAATCGCGACTTCCTTTTCATGCTAGTAACTGTATCGGTGCTGTATTTAATGAATCTGGTTTGGTGTTTCTTTTTCTTTTTCAGAGAGCTTCTATGAGTTCTGCAGAAATCAAGTTGCGTAAAGAAATAAAGAACCTTTTAACCGAAGCGAGCTCCTTCTCACAGTGAGTGTGCTTCTAATGATTCAATCTAAGTTGTTTGCATCTACTTAATCATATACCATGTTGAGGTTTTTAGTTTTAGGAAAGCATCTCTAAAGTTGTGAGCAATTATTGTAATTTTTTTTAGTTGAAACCTATCGCAATAGAACACCAATTTGGTTCATTACTTCATAATGTTTTGTCACAAACTTCTAGCTCATTAGTCATGATGTCAATGTCACTATTACGATTGGTCAAGTAATTCACCAGTACATATCTTGGTTCCTATTGTTGGTATATAGTGTACATGAAATATGGTTCACTTTTTCTGTTTGTAGGCCATCAACGTTTGCACAAGCTGCAAAACTTAGGAGGTTGGCGGCTGCTAAAGAAAAGGAACTTGCAAAATGTACGTAGTTGTGATGTTGGCATTCACTTTGAAATTAATTATATAAACCATGCTTTCGGGAATCTTGTTTGTACGTTTTGATATATACATGCCATGCAAGTAGGCAAGGAAATCTGAAACTGGAGAGAGTAAGTAAATTTCTATATAGTTTTTTTTTTAAATCAAATTTCTATTTAGTCCTTTGGGAGCACGGAGCATTAATCTAGCCAGACTTAATAATGTAAGATGTTGAAGGTTAAGCTTGTAAGATGAGGCAGAAAATCTATATTGCTAGTTTTTGTCCATCATTTCTTCAGCATGTTGCATTTGTATATTAATTTTGAAGTTGACTAGGACAGAAATGTATATGAACTGATATATGCAAAAAATAATAATTTCAAATACAATCACTCAACAAACCATCTGTCGGAACTGGCCCTCTGTAAGAATGGGGTTTGGTTTGAGTTTTCAAGAAATTACAAGTCGCTTCCACAAGGCTATAATAGTCTCTCTTTTTTTAGCAAAGAAATCTTAGAGCATTTTGAGACTATAAGGTAGGTTGATCAACTTAAAAGTTAATCAGAACACCTACTAAATTATTTCTATGGTTCCTCAGAATAAAAGCTAATGGTAAACGTAGGACTCTTGGTGCGTTTGTTCACAGTGTTGTACACTTTATGTCAACTTCTTTATATATGATTTACTCAACATTTTCTGGTTTGTTTTGTATTTCATACTCAATTTTTTTATACTCTGATGGTTAGGTATAGAATCACAGAGTAAGGAGATAAAACTTTCATTTGGCTTGTACCTGAAAGCCCTGCAGTTCTCAAAGGTGGGTGTCTGGGTATATCGAAATTATATAAGACTTGCTTCTTTTCTTATTATCAGGTCCTGAAAAGGGTTATTTTATGTGTTCTTTCCATACAGGTCGCTATCTATTTTCTTCTAGTTTGTTGGTATTGGAGAGGTGGTCATCCTGTTGCTTCCATATCACAGCAACTCTTGCAACCATTTGGTACGATGTTGCGCTTGGTTTCCGTTCCGCATAGATGAGTATCTATTTTTGAAAAAGTAGTATTTTAGCTTCTTGAGTTATTTTGTTTTCAGGGAGACTCTTGTCTTTTGCTGGGGGAGGCTCATCGAATGGTCAAGTCATGGTAGTTAATTTCGAATTTTTATGTTTAAATTTTGTTACTCGGGTATCATCATTACACATAGGTGAAACCTTACCTTGAATTGACACTGTACTTATTGTGATGGTATGTTTTTTTTACTCTTTGAAGAGCTTGAATAATGATGGATGGCATTTTACTTAAATAACCGATAGAGCAGATGTCTCGATTCAGTCATCATGTTTCCACTATTTAGGTTTCCTGTAAATTATGTAACAAGATAACGAATATTGATTGTGGATTTATATGTTTATGGCGATTTCAGGTGGGTATCGGTCCTTGGTTGGCGATAACCAGCAGGGTGAGCAAGTATATTTGTGGATCCCTCCCCTCGACTAGAAAAAGACGAGCTTTATGGAGAAAGGCACCACAGTAACTTGTAGAGGAAACAAAGACTCTTGCCATTTGATTGTTATTCTGTCTTCAGGAAAGTTCAGTGTAAAATTGTAATATTTTTAGCCTTTGATTGATCAGGAAAAACTGAGTAACATGACCAATTGGATTATTTTTATTTCTTTTACACGTTCTTTGATATTGTTTTATAATTTGTCCTTTTGTATTGATTTTTATTCATTTTTAAAGTACTTTTCTTTCACTAAAATAGTTACTATATATGATATAAGATGAGTTTTGCCCGAATTGTACTGAGTACTCGATCCCTTTATTTGAGTAACATATTAGAATACTTTGCAATGACAGAGTTGCAGAGTGGAAATAGAATGTATATATAACATTGAAATTATATAGAAGAAAAACAAGACTAGCAAAAATCAAAAGATTCAAGATCAGAGTAGTTGCAATCACAACAAGTTGGAGCGAAATGAGGATGATCAAGCTGTGGGAGCTCGTTCCAGAAGTTTTCATCAACATCAAAATCAAAATCGAAGTCAAAATCGATTTGGGTAGCTTCAGATTGCTGCTCTTCAACTTCAACTTGCTTTTGTTTCTTCTCCTCCAAAGAATTCTCCAAAGCCTTGATCTTGTCAATCATCAAGTCCAGAGCTTCCAATTCATCCGCCATATCGCTGCTCGAGTGAGGCTCGATTTTAATCCCAAAGCTACCAGTGTTTGATCCAGATCCCTCGGAATGAGACTCAATTTTAATCCCAGTGTTTGATCCAAATCCCTCGGAATGAGACTCAATTTTAATCGCATCGTTGTTCTCAGAGTACCAAAACTCGGGAATCACCATATCTGAGGGATCGAACGTGTCTCGTGACGATCCGACCCCTAATAGAGGCAATTGGTCAACACGATCATTACCAATCACATTATTAGTGTTCTGGTAGTAGCAAATCATCGGAATCGTCGCGGCATCGGAGGAGGCAACAGAAACTGAACTTTGGGGATCGGGGCTGCTCACTTTCCTCTTCTTGTTGGCCTGAACGGAGGAGGAGGAGGCAGAGCAACTCCGGTAGCGCTGGATGATCCCGACGACTTTGGACCTGTCCTTGGGCCAGGTGAAGACTCCTCCAGAAGCCGGATCGATACAGACGACGCACACATCGACGCCGCACAGGGTCTGCAGTTGAGAACCCTTGTTCAGCAGCGTCTCGAGCCTCCTGCCGCCTCTCTCTTCCATAACCATCTCTCCTTCTCCAGAGAGAAATCAAGAAAAGAGTTACAACAATTGTGAAGGCATGTTGGGTCCTTATATAATGTGGATCAGTCTTCGGCTCCAAGCATAAATCGAATTTAGGAAAGTAATTAAAGACCCGTTGCCTTCTTAATCTTTCCCGCCAAACGGATTGTTTGAAACTTCGACTTTCTCTTTCCTATTTGGTTTTGGGCCTGCACAGGCCCATATCGATTAATCAAAACAATATTTTTATTACACTTCACTTAGTTTGGTAACACTGTTAATTTTGTTTTAAAAAACGAAATTACCCTTCATTCTCTCAAATTTTCAAAATAATATTCTTCATTCTAAACAGCTTTTACCTGTAAATCTAATATACCTTGTTCAAACACAGAGAAAAACATATAAAATCTTTACCCAGGAAAAAAAGAAAAGAATTAGAGACTTCCATTTCAATAGAGGTTCAAAACAGATGATATCAGAACCAGATATAAATAACATTCCTATAAATGTGAACAATGCGAGCTCTAGGCATTGTAATGAAACTCATTTCATCCCTAACAAGATCTTGAAAAACAAAGCTGGTCGAATTTTCAACGAGGCGAATCAGATCCTCACCGAGCGATCAAGCTCTGCCTCGAGGGCGGGATTGATGAAATGCCAGCTCGAATCGTGAAAAGCGGCAAAATAATCATTGCTGACCGTATTGATCTCAAACTCGAGCGTAAACCCTCGAGCAGCCACGATATGCTTTGCGGAATCGACGACTGCAGAGTTCTTGAACTCGGAGACATGCTGCTTGTATGTACCGAAGCTGTTCCCGAAGATCACTACGCGGTTCAGCATATCGATGCTCCAGTTAGCCTGCAAGAGATTGTCGTACAGCTCAGCCTCGCAATGTGGCATGTAGAAGAGCGTCGGCTTGAGAGCTCGTCGCCTGCCATGCTCGTTTACTGACATGGTGGAGCAGCCGAGGGTTTTCAGGACTCGGGATTCTGTGACGGAGATGATTGGATCGAACACTTCCATGTCACCGATCCAGCTGAATTTTCTTTTCATCAATATGGCGAGGGCTAGCTGCAGTCTTGGAGGTTCGTATGACTCGATGCTGCCAATACCGTAGATTACCATTGGCATTTTCGACTCAGAACCCAAAACCCGAAGAAAATGATTTGAAACGTCTGGAGTTTCCATTTGCTTGAACAAAGTTTGACAGAACTGAGAAGTTTCGATTTTCTTGATGCATGAGGACATCTTCTGCATTAGCTTTGATTCCCTATCTGCGTCTATTGAAATATCAATTGGAGTCCATTCGAGTTGTTCTTTCAAGGCACTGACCTTAGGAAGCTGCTTTCTGCGGTTGCCACGACGAGGGACAACAACTGTCCATTCTCCCTTTGGAGGACATTTTTCAGGAACGATGGTTTTTGCAGAAGCTGCCATTTCCGACTACAGAATTCCAATTCTTTTTCTGTGATCAAATGCAACACAAGTGAACGACAAACCTAACCACAAATAAATCAAGTGAACTATGAAGCATGCATTTCACTACATATACCAAAAGTTAAGCTGTACAAATATAGGAAACTATATTCATAATCGAAGTGAAAAATTAACATGATCGAGAAAGGGTTGTGACGACAAGTAATGCTGGCGATAATAAGCGACTAAGTTATAATAAAATTTAATATATGTCTAGCGATCAACGAAAATAGAGGAGCAAGAACAAGGACAGTGAGAAAATAGAGGAGCAAGAGAAGGACAGTGAGTGCATTGTCTCCGTTTCCTCGCAACAAGATCATGTTGCTTCACAAAGGCTTCAAGCATATTTCCAATAGACCAAACCTTAGGAATCCAAAATCCCGTTAACAAAATATGGTGGAGTGGTCTCATTCTGTAGTCCAACAAGACAACATGACAGTTCTTGGATTTGACAAGGCCTATTTTTTGGACTCCAAACTCTCATCCCAAAAACTACTAGGCAGGTGGGCAATAGAGAGTAATGAAATTTATGAGGACAGCTAGCTACATAATTTCGTACCATATTTAGAACCCTATAGGACAAGAAACTAAATTTATGAACTCGATCCAGCCCTTGAAGAAAACCCGCAACAACCCTTCAGTTTCTCTCATATTTTCACCCTTAATGTAAGGAGATTCAGAATATCCATATCCTCAAATGGATACATAGGGAGGGTCTCTAAAAAACATCTATAATGGCATTCAATCCGTCAAATCTGGGTATGCTACCTTTCTTAACCACAAATACTCTCACCATTCCACAGTGATTCCCGACAAATGTTATGAGCAATTCTTATACCTCAAAAAATCCAGTTTTTATCTGGGAAATTTTGCAGAAGGCCATCACATCTTTCGTGAAGCTTCATAACAGGAGGATCCTTCCATTCACTGTCCTAAAAAACACTAGGGGCTAGGAAAATAAACCGGATTCAAGGATTAACATAGGGTTAATCAGGGACTAATCAGGCAAGTCGGGGATTAATCGGGAATTAGCAGAGGGTTAATCATGGACTAATCAGGGATTAATCGGAAAATACATCGGATTGAAGGATTAATCTGGGATTAAAAAGGATTAATCAGGGTGGGGATTTTCAGAACACTGCTTCCATCAGACACTTCCCTAATCTGCTACACACTCTGAATCCATTAAACATTTGTTCTTCAAATGTGACTGATTAAGCGAGGCATATCTGGATTTCCCACTCCCATCAGGTCTGATACTACACAAAAAATGGCAGTTTCTAGGCTCATTTTCTCTATCCCTCTAAGCATCACCAACAAACAATTCCTAATTGTAAAGCAAAAAATAAATATCTAAAGTGGCCATAAATTCTTTCACACAATTATCTACAGGAAAGCATATCTAAAAACAAAGCGATCATCAAATTATGCGCAGAATCATTACAAACTAAGAAATTAGGTCACAAATCAAGAGAATCGCAGATGGAAGAAGTAAAAATGCGTATTAGGTTTAGTCATAGATAGCGATTGAGTTGGGATTTAAGCTGCGAAGGAGCGATGAACTAGTTCTTTACCGGAATCGAGCGCACAGAATCAAGATACAAGGTGATGCTAGGGTTAGGTTTTTACCTGATCGCCGGAGATCGGAGCAGGACGGCGGAGAAACACCGCGCTCGGCGAGCGGAGGAGGAAGGACACTGCGGCTCTGCGTTTTGCTTCTTTATTTTCTCGCCTTAATTCGTTGAGAAAGGGTAGTTTAGGTATTTCCTCTTGTAATAGCCCTAATTCATTGAGAAATAATGTAAAAAAAATTATTTAATACTAAAATCAGTTATCTTTTATTTATTTTTAAAAAAATTTTAATACAAAAGTATTTTCGTCATTTTCAAAAAACGTAAAACAATTTTTTTGAATAAGTTAACGGATCAGTGGGTTGAAGTGAAGTGTTAAGTAAGTTCAAGGAGTTTATAAAATGACTTGAAACCTCGGTAGGATTAAGTGAAAAAATAAGAAAGTTTATGGGAGGTCAGTGGAGTTTCGCCTAAAAGCTAAGCATTGATTAACATGAAAACATCATCTTAACTGTGTACCCACAAACTGAAAATCGATACTCCATTTGTTAAAAATTGATTTCAGCTGTTATTGAGGAGTGTTTGTTGAGTCGATTCACCATCTGACATGAGAAAGTTTGAACAATGAATATCGTCGAGATCAATCTGAACCACGGCGAAATCCCCGGTTACTTGTCGAAGGAGTTGTGGTTGCTCACAAATCCACGGCCGCCGCCGGCGGAGGAGTGATAGTTTTCGATCTAGCAATAAAGGGAGAGGGGTAAGAGATGTGATTGAGAGTTAGGTTGAAGATGAGTGCAGTATGATCATTTCATTAGTTTCTTTTACTTTTTTATTTGTTTGTATGAAAAGACAATTGTGCCCTTATCAATTAGTTTAATTTATTATTCAATTAAGAGTAAATGGTCATTTCATAATTATCAAATCATAATTAAGAAATTATATATTGAGAGCATTTTATACTTTTTACATACCGGTTTTGTTATATTTAACAAAATTATCTTAAGTTTTACTAAAAAATATTCAAAGTACTTATAAAAAAAACTTATAAAGTTCAATATAATGAAGTTAGAAACGGCTAAAGTCGAGTATAGTGAACAATAATTATCCTAAAAATGAATTTTAAATTAGACTAGATAGAGATTCTCATCGGAGGAATTTGATGGTGATCGACCGGTCATCAAAATCAAACCCATCGAGCCGACGATGACCAAATAGTCGAGTCGTCAAGTCATACAATAAATATGTTCGCTCTCATCATCGTTTCGACATGGATATTTCAGTCTCTGATCTCAACTCTGTCTTTTTGTTCGGTGATTAAAAAACAAACTAATAACTTTTAGAGTTAATGACAGATGAATATACTTAAATTTATGTGATTTTCATTTGACTCTATTCAAATTTATTTTTTGAGTGATTCTTCGATTTCTATTTAGTTACACACAAAATAACTTATGTTAATTCTTAACATAAATTTGACGTAAAATGTCAAAAATATTTTTTACCAACTTCTCCAATTCTAATAGACATTTATTACATTTTACATATAGTTTCCATTAAAACCAATGATATTATTTTATTTGCAACAAAATAGAGGCTGAAATATCTTAGGAAAAATTAAGGAGAGGTTAAAAAATTACGTAAAATTAAATATATTTGTATATCATTAATTATCCTTGAATTTCACGTATCAACTTCAAAATATTTAACTATCCTTCCTTTTGTATCAAAATGTGAGGATAAGATAAGTGGATTATCCATATCCATATATTTCCAACTTTCCTTTTATATTCACGACAAAATGATCAATAATAAATATATTTCATAATCAATCTCATAATGATCCACCCAAAAGAAATGTGTCGCTATAAATATTTGAATATTCTCTCTTTTGACTTTGATGAAACGTTCTTTAAAATGTTTCCTTGTGAAAAAGACACATCAACACAAGTTGGTCCTGTCCTCTTTTTGTATCGTATTCAGTAATTAGTGTCACAGGCCCATCCACTACCTACTAATTTAACTAATTAATCTGTATTAACCACGACCCACACGTTTAATTATTGCATTAAAAACAATCATTACATTCGACTATTTACCATATCATTCATTCTTTGTTTGACCAGCCTCGTGAATTCCAAGTCTAATCATATTCTTTGTCGGTTTGATTTACAATTATAAATATAAAATAAAAAGTGATTAGTCGCGTTTTCGATTTAAATTATCATAATTAATGAGCGAACTTTCTCGGTGCAGACATGCCACTTTCTAATGAATTTATTTTAAATATAAATTATAAGAAATGAACATCAATCTCATTTTCAATTTAAATTATTATAATTAATTAGTAAATCAGCTCAATCAGCCGAGATATTTGTATTTGTAAATTATTTTTAAATAAATATTTTGTAAATTACTAAAATTTTTGATATTAAATTATTTTTGACTTAGTACTTTATGGAATCAAAATAAGTATTTAAATCCATAAGTTATGAAACCGCATCGAAGGACCAATTCATAAACAACTCCATTCACTTAACAACGTTGACAGTAGAAGTTTTCAATAAGGTACGTAAATGATATCATGCAGACACGGTTCATCATTTTAAATTTGCACAAAATTTTCAGTCCGTACATGTATCAATCAATAAATTAATTGAAGTAGTCATGGCTATTGACAAACATTTATGAATTAAATCAAAGATTTAAAACCTAACTTCCTAGACGACCTTGTTTTGCCCAATTATAAATTTTATACATGTATAAAGAGTACTCTCACACTTCCCAAAATTTACTACATCAAGACGTAATTATATCCCAATACAAAATTAATTATATTCTTAACATATAAGATTATTCGCGAGGCTATATCTTAATATGCACGATAAGAACTCTTTTTAGTAGTTAAATTTATAAAATAAATGTGATCCGAATTTCTTATTGGTCCAAATTGTTACAAAGTACACGAATAAAGAATGACGGAAAGGTTTCGGTCCCAAACTCATAATCAGGACCTTGACGCGTGAAACTTGTAAGCTCGTAAGCGGCCAAGGTACCTGATCGACGAACGAAACATACAGAAAAGTCATCATATTGCTCAACAATGTAAAAAGAATCATAGAGCAGTGATCGCGCCGACGAGCGTAACTGACAAGGATTCTGAAGCAGGTTAATATTGACAAGGTTGTCCGACTCAAAACAAATCATGGTAACTCCCAAGGAAACTGCCCAATTCATTCATGCCCTCACGAATAGCCATGGCCTCCGCGACCAAAGGCGACAAGAGGCCCTGCAGGAACCGACCCCGAGCACCCAAGCATCAGCCGAAATCATCTCTAAGCACCGGCGAAATCTGCCAACAACTCACCTATCGAGTCACCGACTTTGACAAGGAACCCCTGGCGCACCACTCCACTAAAACTACGAACACAGGCAAAAGAGATCGTTGACATTCAAACGCATCGTTAAAATAAGTAAATTTAATTAAATTCAAGTTTACAACATTTATACATTTCTTCACGATAGAGGTTTAATTTTAAACCTCTATTTTCTTAATTCAACTAAAATTAAATTTTTGTTAAACTAATCTCAAATTATTCATGTTCAAACTCGATCATAAATATTACAATTTAATGAAGACTTCAAAACACACATATATTTATGCATCTAGTTTATTAATTAACCCAAAATATACTTAATGACAAATTAATTAGTCACTGTGGTGGGGACACTGAACACATGATCTATGTACCTCACGTGTATTTTTGAATTTTGATACATCAAATCGAAGTCAACTAATAACTTTTATAGATCACGTGAAGAAAAACGAAGGAGAAGAGAAGCTCAACTGGTTTCAACGACCAAGGCCTGGTCAATATTTATAGTTCATCTATAAATACCAATTAATTATTTTTTATGAAAATAATTATCCATTTAATTCATATTCACCTGATGAAAATACACGTACACTATCCTTGTAATACACGTCATTATTAGTTTTTTAACCGTTATTAGGACTACCATTTTTTTTGTGGTTATTTTTGATATATATATATATATATATTGACCGTTGTGGCGTGCGAAACAGTTGACTTTTCTTCGTTCTTGTTCAATTTCTCTGTTCTCTACCAAAACCGCTTTAAAATTGGTCTCTTCTTTGGATTTGATTTCGCTTTTAACTCTGTTTTCACCAAATAAATCGATCGTAATCTTAGATTTTACCGAAGCGTGTCGTTTCCAAGTGGCTGCTGAGACCACTTCAGCGAGCATCGACTATAATAGCCTCTTCAAACCCTCATCGCTCAATCGATAAATTCTCTTCATTTTCGACTTTTCGAGCATCTGCTCTTGGATTCACGAGTTTCTCTACCAACCCAAGAGCCAATTTCACTGTTAGATCTTGTTTAGCGGATTTTGTTGCTGTTTTAGTTTGGAAACCGTGAAAAAGTCGCTTGCTTGCTGTTTTTGGTGTTGTGGGTTTTGGGTTTTTGGATTTGAGCTGGTCTGGGTTTTGGATTTGAGGCCCAGAGATGTCTGTGGACAATAGTGCTAACGAGAGGCAGCTTGATCAGACGGCGACATGGGCCGTTGCTGGAGTTTGTGCTATCATTATCTTGATCTCCATCATTTTGGAGAAGGTTCTTCACAAGCTCGGAAACGTATGTATATATATGAATCAGATTTTTTCTGCGTGTTTTGTTTCCTGATGTTTTGAAGAAATGGGTTTTGCTTTTGCTTTCATTTGATGATTTTGTTTTGTGGGTTTTGATTTGTTTGAAGGTTTATGGTGACTGATTGAGTTTTAGACAGCTTTCTGTGTGTTTCCTGTTGTTTTGCAGAATGGGTTTTTGTTTTTGCTTCCATTTTGATGATTTTGTTTTGTGGGTTTTGGTTTGTTTGAAGGTTTCTGGTGACTGGTTGAGTTTTTGAAAGCTTTTGTTTGGGTTCTTTCAGTTTTTTCCTATTTAAGAAATTTTCTTCAGAGCTTTTTGGGTCTAATTGTGTTTATAATTAGACCCATTTGTCCATAATGGTTCTTTCAGTTTTTTTTCTATAATGGTTCTTTCAGTTTCCTCATGTTTTGCAGAAATGGGTTTTGCTTTTCTTCTCAATTTGTCCATTTTTGCTTCGATTTTGATAGTTTTGTTTGTGAGTTTTGATTTTTTAAAGGTTTTTGGTGACTGATTGAGTTTTTGATAGCTTTTGTTTGGGGGTTTTCAGTTTTTTCTCTTTATATTATACATCAGATGTGTTTTCTTAAGAGCTTTTTGGGTCTTAACTGTGATGGTAATTTTATTTGGGATTTTTTTTCATTACAAAATTTCTGTACTTTATGTTTGTTCTTGGCTTTCCTGAAGAACATGGATGCTTTGTTATATGTTTTTATCCTAAAACTGGCTTCAATTTTGTAGCTTTTGTGATGTTAGGTGTTTCTGGTTAGTTTGTTACTAACATGTCACTATTTCAATCCAGTGGTTCACAGAAAGACACAAGAAAGCACTATTTGAAGCTCTAGAGAAGGTCAAAGCTGGTATGAGCCTAAGTTTATGATATTAATATTTGCCTAATTGTTGCTGTTATTGTTGTGACTCATGATTGATTTTGGGTTCAATTGTTGCAGAGCTTATGGTTCTGGGTTTCATTTCACTGCTCCTCACTTTTGGCCAAACAATCATCGTCAAAATATGTATCCCGGCCAATATTGCAAACACCTTCCTGCCTTGCCCCGCAGCGCACACATCTGATTCATCATCGAGTTCTGATTCATCGTCGAGCTCTGACTCTAGTGACGAGGAAGAACATCGCCGGAAGCTTTTGTGGTACAACCATAGGTTTTTGAATTCTCTCGATGCCACAGCTGCTAAATGCCCGGAAGTAAGTATCTATCGCCTGACCTTTTTTTAATCACTAAGGAAAAGAGTGTTGTTTATGTTTGTGATGATGATTAGCATTTTTGCATAGGCAGCATAGTAAATGTAAGCCCAACCTTTTTTTAATCACTAAGGAAAAGAGTGTTGTTTGTGTTTGTGATGATGACTAGCATTTTTGCATAGGCAACTTATAGCAAATATGCTTTCCTTTATATATTCTCTTGGAAAGTGGAGTTTGGACAAACCCAAAACTTGGTTAAAATAAATGAAATAAAATGAGATTGATCAAAAAGTTGTAGTAAGCAAACTTTTACTTTTGTGTGAATTCCTTAAGAGTCTTGGATTGATTTTTACTTCAGTAAATCTAAAAGTTCGATCTGTAGGTTTATTCATCCATTATCTTGTAAATTATGAATGTGGAGAAATCATTGAATCTGTTAAGCTTACGATTATTGTATCTCTTGTTTTTCAGGGGAAAGAACCGCTTATATCTCTTGACGGATTGCATCAGCTGCACATCCTCATCTTCTTCTTAGCTGTTATTCACGTCGTCTATAGTTTAGTCACTATGATGCTCGGAAGACTAAAGGTATGCAAGAATTAAAACTTTTATTTGGTAAAATGTTCAACTCGCTTAATATAGTTCAGAAGTTAGGTAGAATGAGGCATGGTGTTTCCAAGACTCACTTAATTTGCCTCCAAACTCATTAACCATAGCTGCAATAAGTATTGATTTTAAGCCATAGTTGATATTTTATTGATTGCTTGCTTCTGCAACAGATTCGTGGATGGAAGAAATGGGAGGAGGAGACAAAGTCTGATGACTTCGAGTTCTCTAATGGTACGCTATACCCTGAAATATCAAACCCCGATCCTCTATGTCACAGCTTGAATATAGTAACCAAGCACGTACTTTTATATGCAGATCCTTCAAGATTCAGGCTTACACATGAAACATCTTTTGTGAAAGCTCATACCAGTTTCTGGACTCGGATTCCAATTTTCTTCTACGTCGTAAGTACCCTCTTAAAAGTCTAACTTCCACAATGATAGTTATATCTGCTTGGATCAATACTAAACTTTGCCTAAATCTTTTTTATTTTCAGGGATGCTTCTTTCGACAGTTCTTTAGGTCTGTTAGTAGGTCTGACTACTTGACACTACGAAATGGCTTCATCTCTGTGAGTCTCGAGCTGCTTTAACTTTCGATATCTCATTTTTTAAGACCTGTCATCGTTTTTTGACGGTGGTGTGCATTTACAGGTTCATTTAGCTCCCGGAAGCAAATTTAACTTCCAAAAGTACATCAAAAGATCACTGGAGGACGATTTCAAGGTGGTCGTGGGAGTCAGGTACTAATCTAGTAAATCTGCATATTCTTTATCAATCTTTTTTCTTTCCGAGCTGACATTTTTTTATTCTTTTGCCTGCAGCCCCGTGTTATGGGCTTCCTTCGTGGTTTTCTTGCTTCTAAACGTCGATGGTAAACAAATTCTTTCATTTTTTTCAGAAGTAGTAAAATTAAATTCTGCAATTTGATATCGAACTCAAAGTTAAACATCGTTCAAACATTCTCTTTCAGGATGGAAAGCATTGTTCTGGGCATCCATAATCCCCGTCATTGTAAGAAATATTTTCTAACTTAATTTTCAAGATTAAACTTAAAAACATAAACAAAACGATTCTGATGGTTTGTGGTTTCAGATAATCTTGGCTATTGGAACCGAGCTTCAATGCATTTTGACGAAGATGGCTCTCGAGATCTCAGAAAGACACGCTGTGGTGCAAGGAGTTCCTCTCGTGCAGGGCTCGGACAAATACTTTTGGTTTGGTCGTCCTCAGTTAGTCCTTCATCTGATTCACTTCGCGCTATTTCAGGTACTAAACCCTCTTTGCCATATTCTTGTTTCTGAACTTTATATAGTGAACATTATTGGTTCTTGATCTTGAATTTTTCAGTGGCTGAATATAATTTCACCAAATTCTAGAGATCTTATTTTTTTTTGCTTTATTTGTTTCTTGCAGAATGCATTTCAAATAACATACTTCTTTTGGATTTGGGTAAGGAAATTAATTTTTGCCCAACTTCTTTACGATCAAATTATTTTTCCCCTTATGCGACTTATTACTGAACTGATGAATCGACATTTTATTTCGCTGCAGTATTCGTTTGGACTGAACTCTTGCTTCCACGCTGATATGACCCTTGCAATAGTTAAAGCTTCTCTAGGGTAAGCCATTTCTCAGAAATGGGGATTGTGTTTATTGAGATCACCAGATTTGGGTTCATTTCAATTTTCTTGAAATGAAGTGGATCTTGAATTGTGTCAAGATTGTTGGTTTTAATGCTGGTTTTTGGTATTTTCAGGGTTGGAGTGCTGTTTTTGTGCAGCTACATCACACTTCCCTTGTATGCCCTTGTCACACAGGTACTTAAACATACATTTAAACTTGTTTTCTTCATGCAAAAGTTGTGGCTGAAGTGACAGATACCTCATATCATAAATATGAATAATTTTGTTCGGTTCCCATTATTGGGGAAATAGTGTTACCCTGACCTAAGAGACTAGTTTAGCAGGTCATGCGATTCAGTGTGACAAAATACCTCGAATTTGACGAGAACTGTATCCCTGATCTGATCGCAGTGGGGATCACAAAACCCTCCCCCGTTTGTCATTCCTATAGGAAGGCAAATACCTTTAACCTGGCGATAGTGACGGCCACGAGGCATATTCAGAACATGTTTAATGATCCACGTCCCTTAATTTCATTGGATCGGGGACGCTGGCCGAATCCCAGTTGTGATCGGTGTATATTGCCCTTCTATAGAAAAAAGAATAGAACAAGACCGAGGTGGGTTTAGTAATCCTGTCGAATCGTACACACCAGGTCTCCGTCAGATTCAATGATTTTTTATCCCTGCCCGTCTGTGATTCAGTATCCCCCATCATATCCAACGTTCTAAAAATTCCCGACTTATCCGATTAATCCCTGAATGATCTCCAAAAGTCTTTCTCCACCCGAATAGTGCCTAGCATTTTTTAGAACACTGGTCCTATCAGCCCGCCCTCTTGGAATTTCCTCTTAACATATTCATAACTCCAACCCAAAAGATTAGCACATCAGATTCATACTCTTATAACATCACATAATGTGTTTTTTCCTTCACACCACTAATCGAACTAAACAATACAATACACACATATTCTCAGATGGGTTCACGCATGAAGAAGTCAATATTCGACGAGCAGACGTGCCAAGCCCTCAAGAACTGGCGCAACAATGCAGCAAGAAACAGGGGCAAGTCTCCCACAAGAACCCTCGGAGCCAGCCCCACCCCCTCGGCCCTCGCCACCCTCCACCGGTACCAGACCACTGGCCACTCGGCCCGATCCTCCCCGGACATGTCCGATATCGAGGCCGAGCCACTGTCCCCGAACACCCTCTACGTCAGGGTCGATCCCATCGAGCCTCCGGCTGATGTGATCGAGCACTACGCGCCCAGGAACGAAGATGACTTCTCCTTCGTCAAGCCTGCGCCGAACAAGGAGGCGTGAGCGAGGGACTTGTTGTGAATGTGAATCACCCTATTGTATTGATTCTTTTTTTGTTTTTCTTGTTTTCTTTTTGGAGTTTCTTGATTAGTTTGCAGCAAGTTGAACATAGTATATAGTATCGTTTCTTGTACAGTGTGTTCATAAATTACAAAAGTTGTTGATCAGTTTTTTATTTTTATGTTAATGGATTTCTCTATTTGAATTCAGTGCATTACTTGTAAATACAACAGAGTAAGGAATAGTAAGGCTGCTCAAAATTAACCGGAAACCGGTAAGCCGACTGAAACCGGAAGTGGAGATACTGAAACCGAAAGAAATTAGTTCGGTCTCGGTTCTTAAATTCAAAAAGACAGAAGAAATTGGTTCGATTCCAATTCGATTTATATAAAACCGTGGTTAATCGAGTAACCCATAAATGGTTTAATACACCATATGTAACTTGATATTGGTCATTGATCTCTACAAATTGACATCCATGAAGCGTCCAGTGTAGCAGCCAACAAAATCGGCTAAGTTTTAATCATAAAACCAGCTCAATTTGGCCTGGTTTTAAGGCCCAAGTTCTATTCAAAATCGTTTTGAATTCAACAGATAAACCGGCCAATAAAACCAGTAGGCTAACTTTCAAGTTAGATACTAATGTCAATTTGTCCTTTTCGTTCCGGTTAACCGGCTTTGAACATCCCTAAGGAATAGTATGCATAAAGTACATTATCCAAATATTAAATTTAGAGTATGTTTTGGGCATGTATATATGGGCTTCTACATTTCATGCACGTGAAGGAGAATGTTTAAATGAAGGCTCGTGTATGAGTGTTTATTTTGGACTGAGAACGGGATTAAATTGAGAATAAAAAATCGAGATACATGGATAATAGTTTTGTTTCGGTTATATATTCCGGTGACCCAGTCAATTGTGATTCAGACTTATTTTTTATAAGTTAAAAACTGTGATTAACCGGGAAGACCTGAATTGAAATGGTTTATAACTATGGAGCATAACTTCCAATTTCGAGAAATGTTTAAATAAAAGCCTAGTGTGGGAAAATAAGTCTCTTATGTACAAACATAAGAGAAAAAAATAAGACTTAATAACTTGTTTATATATAATGAAAAGAGTCACACTTAACCGATAATGTTAACATTTTAATTATAAAATCTGACTCAATATATATGATCCATTTTATATCTAAATCCATCGTACTTTCTGGTAATATCTAACAAATGATATAAAGCCAAATGAGGGAAAAGGGCACATGTAATGTAACAGAAATTGGATGATGTGTTTGGGGGTACTTTTGTGTTGTTGTTGTGATTTGTGGGACAGTGCACATGTTACAATTCAGTTCACTCACCTAAGTGGGAAGGGCCTTTTGGTACCAAATGCTTCAACCCTTTTCAATTTCTAAATAATACTCATCTATCTAATTTAGCCTTCATTGGGTATTTTTGGACTGTCCTATTGAGTCTCATCTGCATTAATATTAACAAAACTATCATCTCACACTAAAATAGGCTTGAGAAACTAATTTCTTACTCAAATGTGGTATAATTTTAATAATGAAGTGCAATTTCCTCTTGTTTCATAAACTTTATTCTACAAACTCAAAAGGTCAAAAAGGCCAAAAAGTCCAAAAACACCCAAACTATGGTTAGCACCGACAAAACCAATCCTATCATTTCCGATCTCGTCGCCACCGCCTCCTTATCCCTCTGTCGAACAATTACTTCCTCATTGTCGGACTGGTGTTGCTCGAGAGAAGTAACCTCGTCTGCCAACAACACTCAGGTATGAGTTAGAAGTTAACTGACGAACTTAATAACGATATAAGAAACTTATAATTATACGATGTGATTGCACATATTTAAAAGTTTATCTATGAGATTAATAAATTATATATAAAACACATGAAATTAAAATATTAACATTTTTGGCCAACTAACACATGTTCGTTGGCCTCACCAGTATCTAGCTTGGTAACATATAGAATAGCTAACCTTGTAGGATTTAGATCTGTAATTTCGTGGTGGTGGTAGTGGTGGTCGGTTTGCTCCGTTTGTGTTCATATGTGGACTCCGGAGGGATTGAATTTTGGGTGTGAGTGATAGCGGGAAATTAGGGGAGATTTTGGTTAGTGTAGTTTGTGGTTAGTGACAGTGGTCGGTTTGTTTCCGACGTAGGTCCCTGATTTTTCAGGTTAGCGTTAAGGTTGACGGTCTGTGGCCGATCCGGTTCCTGGTGTTTCCATAAGAGATAGTGTGTCGTTTAGGATTTTTCTACTGTTTCGTTGTAAACAGTATGCGGCTGAGGCTCGATCTTCGAAATTTGTCCGCTTGTCCTCATAACGGAGCGAGTACACAGCGAGAGTACAAAAACAAAACACCATAGCCTCCATCTCCATCACTCCCAGTCCCTCTTATCTTCTCCTTCACTGCTACTTTTTGCCTCTCACCATTTTTATATATTTAACCAAATCTCAAACCAAACCCATCTCTTTCTCATCGCTTCACCCATAAAAGAACACAAAACACACCCATTTCCACAAACTTCAATTTCACCCCCCAAAACCCAAAACCCAAAACCTTTCTTCTTTGGGGCATTTCGTCGAACACCTTGCGC
>JAYMTP010000757.1:0-29460 GCA_036897365.1 Geranium brycei
GGAGACTACTGAGTCATGGACTGAAGAAGTCCAAGTCCCAAACTTATTACACAAGTAACATATTAAAAACAAAATAAATATAAACACGTGATTAACTTCAACAGTGTCGTCGGACCGGTTGGGTTTTTGTCGGTGTCGCATGGTGGTGATGGGTTTTCTCTCGGCGTTATCGCCGAAGATCTCTGTCGGTATTGGCCGACAACGTCGATACACGCGCCCACCGAGCTTCGTTTCCATCGTCGGTGTTGGGGACGACGTTCCCTTCCCGGTGCTGGCAGTTTTATCTGGCGCGTGCTCTTCCGACGGGGCCATGGATTCTGGTGAGTCTCTTTCCGACGTCGTTTCTTTTTTTGGAGTCGAGGTCATCCCATGCGCTACTCTGGTTGCCGCTTCAGGGAGTGTGCCGCCCTTGCGACGCTTCGTGCATGCCGCTTCGGGGCGTGTGTCTGTTTCGTGCGAGGTGTGGGCCACCATCGCTCGGCGTGACTTCGTGAGTCCCGCTTCTGTGCACGCCACTTTGACTCTCTTTCTTGGGGTTCATCATGCCAATCCAAATTTTGGGCCTTTAAGGTTGTTGCTGGCCCATCCTCTCATTTCAAGAATCATCATTTATACCTTATGATGGCTCCATCATTTGGTTGTGGAACTTGGTCATCCTCATCAATTCACGCCCATGTCTAATACCACACAATGGTTCACAAAGAAGCTAATTACTCAACCAATATTTCGTGGACGGAATTTTGGACCGAGCCAGTGAAGTCCTTCAATCGCTTCGTGTTCCTGAAAGCTCAATTTGTCTCTCAATTTCTTCAAATCATTCTAAGGATTCCAATTGAAGACAACACAGTTTCTTTTGGTTTTATTTTTTTCAATTGTTTTGTATTAAGTAATTGGCTGGTTTATAATACATTCTCCCTTTGCTGAGCAAAAAAGAAAGTAAATTAGATATTGAAATTTATACAAAGAAATAATTAAATGGTGTAATCATATAAAAAAACACAAATACTCTTATATTTGTATTAAAAGACAAAAATAAATAGTAAGTTAGAAATTGGTCAAAATTGATTCTTATTTTTTCAGGCAAAGTGTGAGTTCTCACTTGATTATATTTATATCCAAAAATCTTCAAATTTTTATTAATTTATACAAGCTGAGCATAATCAGCATTCAACAGCTCCGGAATCTCGGTTCTAGCATACTCCAAAACACCCTCCCAATCAACACGAGTAAGCCCCTCCTTTGTATTAAATTAAATTAAAATTAACATTGTATTAAATTAAAATTAATATTAACATTGTATTAAATTTTTAAATGCATTATTTAAAAAAAAAAGTTACTCGAACCTCCATGATGGTCAACTGTTGATATGTCACTTTAGGAAATTCAAATACGTCATTTATATCATATAAATCAATAAAAAAGAATATAGTTTACCATTGTAGTTAAACGCATTTCTAAGTTCGCAATGGTCACCTTTAAAAGCTTAATATTTGACACCAAATCTTGCTTGTTTAAGTGATAAACTATTTAAACTTGTTAGTATGCGACCAGAAACTATAGTCTCACAAACAATATTAAAAAAAATGTGTTTAATGATTAAAATATAGGCTTGTTTTATAATTATATATATATATAGACTTGTTTACCCTTAAACTGGAACAAAATGAAAAAAAAAACCTCTTTGGATACAGAGAAGCCGCATTTTCTTTGTAGAAGTAATTAATAAGAATAATCTAACGTCACTACAATTAGATTTCACACTTTTCTCGTATATTTATGGCTGATTAATATTTTTATTTGTGAGATGCGCAGAAATTTTTTATTCTCATATAAGTACATTGTTGTTTATTTTAAGTTAATACCGTTAATAATAAGCACAAAATGACTAAAATATCCTTATATATTATTCAAATTTTTGAGCACCTGCCATCAAACTCTTTTTTTTCTTTCTCTTTCTCTGCTTCTTTCTTTTTTGCTTGTCCACCAGAATTTCAATGACAAACACCACAGCCTTTTAGTTATAAATTATGGGAAAAATAGCATATACAATTCAATTGCTCATTAATTTTTAATACCGTATGGATATGAGATGAAGAGATAGGAACAAGTGAATGGTCGATTCTAGGAGGTGGGTTTTAATTTGTGAATGGTCAAATCGAGGCTTGAAGTTTAGTGTGTCTTCTGGGTTTGTGTTTTTGACGGGGAGAAGAAGAGCTAATCAGCGAAATCCCATATTAAAAAGCCTAAATATGTTTGTGGGTCGGTCTTGCTTGTCGTCGTCGACTGCCACCTCGTCCCCTAGTTTGCTCCTCTACACATGGTGGTGATCTAATATTGGGTCGGTGACTGTGACTTCCGGCTCCAAGACGGGAGATTCATTTCTAAAACGAGATAACTGGCCGGAGGACGCGTGCGACGCACCCGTGAACGCGTAACAGTAGTTGGAAACGGGCCAATTAGGATCTTGGCTGATTATGACTAGGTTTTCATAATCAGATTGGATCCTCGTTGACACGGTTTCCCCCCTCGTTACACCTCTCCCCAATAAAATTAAATATCAATCCAAAAGTTCATGTTATGAGAATACATATCATACTTAGAAAAATACATGACATAATAATAGAGACGCATGTGAGGCGTACACGCTTGCGTTGCCATGTGACTCTTTCACGCTGGTTCTCACTATAATACAATTTTAGAAATAATTACACATCACTATCTCCAACTATCATTCTTCGTTATAATTTTATCTCAAACTTTAAAACTTGATTTGCGGATACCTCAATTATTATTATTTTTTTATACTTAACTTAATAATAGTTAAATATAACAAAATTGCCAGGTAAAATATTTAAAATGACCTCACCATCTATTTTTTCGTGAAGCAATTCATTAGTGTATTTTAGTGGCAACGCTTTTAATTCAGATTTCGAAAGTGGTTAATGACACAATTATCCTTTAATGACGTGACACTTTCACTTGCAAGTCGTTTGCATTTGGATGATACCCATTAGTTGCATTTGTATATTTATAACTTGAAATTCATTAAGACATAATTGCTTGATGGGATCACCAAGGACACGAGAATTTCTTTAAATTGTAACCAAGATATCATATGAAGTTTCATTATATTGCAAACAATTCATTTTATTCAGCTGAATTATTAGCTAAAAATATAATGAGTTTATATTACGATTTTTGATTGAGTTTTCCTTATTATTATTGCATGTAACAAATAAATTCAATTTGGATAACATAATACCACAAATAAAATGTTTTATTGGAACGATCTTATGTCACAAAGTTGGATAGTGAAGTGTATTTATACAAAGTTATCCTTATTTTATTTGGTGAAAGTTTATCATTTGATACCATCTTGAAATGACATTGGCACGTGTTTTGCATGCGCAAGCATTTATCTACTAGAGGATTATTGTGGGTTTAAGAGGGAACCAATTGTCAATGATTGATTATGCTTTTCAACCCGCAGTCTGCGTGATATCATCGTAAAAACAATTTTAAATACAGACCAACTTGAAAAGAAATATATAAACAAAAATATTTAATTTACCATTGACGAAATTTGAAGCTTTAACGACCAAAAAAGTACATCGTCATTTGTCTTGGGCTCCAGATAGTTTATGGGCCGAGCCTTCCCTGCCAAAATACAATTTCTGGGCCCAGAGTAGACTACCAAACAAAGCCCATATATTTTTGTTAAGTGCCAACGGTAAACTTTTTTGAGTTTTCACGCGACACCAGCAAGTTGTGCAGGTGATTTTTCTCTGCTTATCTGAACTATTTCCTTCTGTTGTGAAGTTTCTGTGTGTGCTTTTCGTGTATTTTAGTACCATTGATCTGAATTCGGAAACTCGGTTTAGGCATAATGGTGCATTGACTGACGAGATAATTGTGTCCAAAAAGGTGTTTAATTGAAGAACATGATTTGAGAATGGTAGTGCTGCAATATTTGGTATTTTTGTTCCCAATTTCTCTTATAGGAATGTTGGGTTTTAGGTTACCTGTTGAATTGTGATAAAATGTGTAATTTTAGGTTACATGTTGAATTGTGATTTATATGCTCTAGTGGAAGAGAGTTAGGGTTGAGGTATTCCAGATTGGGGATGATCACAATCTTGTTGGGTTTCTTCATATTTGGTTCTTCTGGGTTTGAATTATGTCTTGAAATTCAGTTGAGCTGGTTGGTTGGTGGGAAAATGGTTGTGATTTCCATCAAAATAATCTCATTGAATTGTGCAATGATCAGCTATAGATTCTTAATCTGTAACGACACCTCACATGACCCGATCGCATTTTCCAGCTTTGTTAAGATGTTGATACTGAAACCCATTAGAACCTCAACATTTGTTGTTAGATTGCTCATGCCATTTGTTGTATTTCTTTTGGTTGTGTGTGTGATAGATACGCTGTATGCAATTACTATGTCTACCATGTCCATCAAGAAAGTGGTCCAAAAGTCTGAAAGCGAAAAATTAATGTTGCAAAAATGAAGCCTTGTGGTGGACTTGGATAATTTGCTGTTTCATGTAATTACACTGTGTACTTAGATACTGAGCAAGGCTCTGGTGGCCCAGTTTATTTTACTAATTTAGCTCTTTTGTCGTGTATCTCATTACATTTTCAACCTCATTAGAACCTGATTGGTGCCAATGAACTGAGACTTCATGATTACATAAGGTGAACCTCAACGGCTGTTGAAATGTTTGCATCAAGTGCATGGGTCCATAATCTAATTGGACCCTTATGTCTGTTGTTTTTGTCAAACAGTTGATGATCCTAGATATTTTCACGTCTCCTGTCGTGTGCTGCTGTATAAACCCAAAGGCTATTGTAAGCCTGTATGGGTTCGATATGGATTTTATTTGTTTTTGATGCACTGACAAACAGACTCAATGCTTTACCAACTCTATATCGAAAACAAATACCATGCTCACTGGTTTTCTCTGGGTACCTAACTTTATCTTATCAGATGTTGACACTCATTTCTGCCCATGATGATGATGAAGTTGTTGATATACTTTTCTCTGAAGCATATCTCTATAAGAGTTTAACAAAATTGCAGTTTTTGATGAATTCATCGAAGCATGAAAATCTGTACTGTAATTTACGTCCAAATATATTTTTCATTGTTATTGTTCAGTGAAAACTTGGAAGCCTAGGATCCACTTGAGGCTTGATACTCCTGAAGCTAAAGTTATGTGCAATGAGGCATGCAATTATGTTTTTTGGGAGATTCATATCAATGGCCGAGACTGAGTGATCTATAAATGTGAGTATTCAACTGTTGACTGATTATTTTTCACTGTTTTGTTATCTATATATCTATGATAAAAAAGACACTTACAAAATCACGAATAGAAATTAAATGACTGGGGCCAACTTCTGTTCCATGCTGGAGCATCAACCATAACACGCTTAACAACAAAAAATGTCTGTTGGCCAATTGCAGTCGTGTTGCCGAAGTGAAAGGGCAAATAGAAGACAGAGAAAATGTCATGGATACAACTCTTTCAGTTAAGTGACAAGGTGAAAGTTCCTAAAATCATTTATGCGAGTCTTTGTACGTTGCTCATTGTTGTTTCTATAACTTTGATGAGTGATGAACTTCCTCTCACCGTACAAAATATCCCCCAAACAAACCAGAAAAATAATTCCTTACTCCAAGATGAAGAATTTATTTCCTAAAGATAAAGAAGTAGCATCTAAAAAGCATAGATTTTCCATTTTCTCTAGACTTTATTGCAGCAGCTTTGTCGTGTTCAGCATTAAAATTCTGTAAAAACTGATGGCTTCAAGTGGGCATCAGTATGGTTCATGACCAAAAAGAACTATGCATCTACCTTTATTCTGTAAAATAAAGTAGTGTAATTTATCTCATAATTGTACAAAATGTTTTTCTCTTCATTCTTCAATATCCAAGGGGTTGATCAGTGATGCAGCCAGGTACCATGGCAAACACTTCCACATGCAAAAGATGTCTCCACCGAAGAAGTCCTAAACGGTGAGGTCTACTCGTGTTTCTTTTTCTTTGTGATATTGACGTGTCATCTGTAACAAGAGCTTCATGGGCCTCCTGAGTTATTCCAAGTGTATGATTACAGGGAATAGAACTGTTGCTGATTGAAAATCGGAACCACATTTACGTGCCTTTGATGAATAGAATCATATCTCACGGTACACCATCCTTTTGCTTATCTATTTTTATGCATTTTCCACTTCTTCTACTTTTTCATCATGTGCACCGAAATCGACACCTATAGCTCATGTCCCCTCTTTTTCTTTTCCATGTTTGCTCATTTTAGAAATTGGACAATAGTTTGTGGTTGGCTTGTAGTGTAGAATTCTTATCGCTTTGTAATTGACCAGACGACCTGCAAATTAGCTTGTTCACATATTTTTCATGACAAAGTATAATTATGATTTCCAAGATTTGGTTCCTTTGACTTTATGGATATGAACTGATGTTTACTTTCATAGCATCTTGACTTACAATTAAATTATTTAATACCGAGCCAACGTGTATCACCTGAGAAACAAGATGCAATGGTAATTTAATTATGTAAATAGATAGAGATTTGAAACAAGTCTCCCATTCTTGGCTCTCTTGACCTTTATGTTTAGTTTTTTTAGCAAGATGAGAATAAAGTCATCAGTAATCAAAATATAAGTTTAGGTGTAATCCTCTAAATGTTTTGCTAAACACTAAACTGATGAAAAAGAAACAAAAACAGTCTTCTTTAAGATGGAAATTACAATATTACTTACTTCCCAGCATTATAATCTCTGGTAACAAAATCTTACGCCTGAAGGAGATCTGTCATTACTCAAATTGTTCTCTTATTGCGTGCTTTCCGTATTTCATTTCACATCAAAGTCATGTCAGTGAATAAGATGCTGGAGCTCTAATTCCCACAGAAATTGGTAAATCTTCTATCTACTGCTGAGAACATGTGTTGAAATGAAATCTATCACTGAATTTTCTTTGCTTTTGCTTTTGCAACTGTAATTTGCCTCTTTCCAAATTCACTGGTAAGGAATTATGGTATTGATTTCATCTTCATATGTTTCAGATTTTTCTCCCAAACCATTATAGTTATGCAAACTTACATCTTGCATATAAGTACTTCTAATTCATTATAATTTCAACAATTAGTACCAGAAATATTATAGGCCATGGAAACCATAGGCTACTTATCAGGCTAAAGAAGGATACAGATCGATACGAACTCTACCTTAACCGACTGTAAGTCTAATAGTTAAAATATACATACTAAACTAGATGACATGACAAACCCATTTAATGATTCTAGGCGAGCCTCTGAAATAATAACTCCATCATCTCAGGACAGGACCAAGTTCCAGAGGAACTTCTTCAACTCTGAAATGGAAACTCTCATGGTTTATGGTGCTGGGTGTAGATATAGTCTAGGTGAGCCTCAGAGATCACTCTTCTCTTGAAGCATTCTTCGTCCCCGTTGTCACAGTTCTCCGTCCCCATCAGCTCCTGGAAATTATCCCAAAACTACAAGGTTAGTGAACGGATAATTTTAAAATCTACATCAAAAGAATAGAAAAGAGAAGGGAAGGAGTTTACATCTACAGTTTCTCCGCCTTCCAGGCCTACTTGGTAATTCACCTTGTCTTGTCCTGCTTAAGCTTCAAATATTAGTTTGAGAAACCAGTAAATTAACAGTAGGAGTGGAGGAAGCAATTTCTTACCTTGCTTTGTTAGTAAAAGACGAGCTGAGAGTCTCGAGGAAGACACGAGGATGATAAACAAGAGAATAAGAGCTCTGGTTTGAGAGCTTAGCTTCATGTTGCCTGTTGGTAATATGTAAATGAGAGGGAGAGAGGGTTTTTAGTGTTTGAAGGAGTTGGAGGTTGGGGAGGTGAGTGAAGGTGGTGATGGATATAAATACATGCAAGAAAGACACTAGTGCTAGGTCTTAAGTCACATGAAGGTCCCAAATGAGGAAGCCACATTACCTAAGATTGTAGGGCCATCACTTCACTCCATCATCTAATTATTAACTCTCTCCATGCTGTTGTGGAAACAGCACTGTGTCTTAGTGGTCCAACAAAGTCCGAAGGCACCAAAAATCAATGTAATAGTGGGTTGACAGTGTTCAACAAGTCAACCTTCTTTACATGCTCACAGCTGTTGTCCATAATATCATGCTCCTCTTTTCATGTCACCCTGACACGTGGCATCATTGTTTATGCTGCATAGTTAAACTATGAAATTGAAATGACTTGCCAAAAAGCATTGCATTCAAAAAAACAGTTTTAAACAACCTGTGCATGAGTGCCAAACAGCACCTATTTTCAGAGCCTCCCATATTTCTTTATACATCTTCAAAATGTTTCTCACTTAAAATCTGCATTACTTTGGATAAGAATTCGTGTATGTGACTGTTTTTCCACATTCGTCAGCTCCTTGAGTAACGCGGATGGGATATAGTTTTAATATCTGAAAATAGATTATGCTTCTCTTTTGGTGGATTTGAATCGAAGTATAGTTTAATCTTCTAATGGAAGGCCAATATTGGACTCGGACTCTGTCCAGACTAATAGTTAATTATTAAGTAATCGTTCTATTGATACTTGTGCTGGAATATTGAAATGTAGTGTCTGCTAGTCCCGAACATATCTAATTTAAAACCATGGGAAGGGTTTCGGGCCAAATGTGATTGTCTGATTCCTATATTCTTTATTGATTTGCTTTTTAGTAATTATGTCATTGTTTTGAATTGATTAAGAATTTAAGATGCTGGCATTATGCTCTCTCTCTCTGTTATAATATTCTCAGCACTTTGTTCTCAAAGCTGAAACAGATAGTGGTAGTGCTTCTATATTGCAGTCCACCATCTGCATGACTTGATAGTTGATAATGTTAGGGAGAAACCATTTGGCATAAATTTTGCACTATTATACAAACCATTACCCGTATTTTGCTAATATTATATATGCAGGGACTTTCTGGTCTGATGACAACGCAGAGGTAGAATTTACTTCAATCATCCTAATTCTTCCACGTCATTCCACTCTGTTTATCGTTATCGCATTTACAGTATAGTAGTGTTGATTTTCTGGAAGTGGGGTTTCACACTTACACTTAATATATAGGGGAAGTGGCAAAAACGTGCTCTTACTTTGATTGTTGCAAAAATGTGCCGTGAACTTTACCTTTTCGTGCAAAATGTGTGTTTTCGCAAAAACGATGAAATTTCTGCTGAAATTAAGAATTGCGATTTTTTATTTCTTAATTTCAGGTACAATATCATCTTTTTTGTGAAAATACACACATTTTACACAAAAAGCAAAGTTCATAACATATTTTGTCAAATGTGTCAATTTAGAGAACACATTTTTGCCATTTTCCCTATCTGGGGTATATTGTCAATGTTACATTACATGCACATAGCATTTGCATTTTTATATGAATGATTGAGTCATGAGAATCCAAAGTATAGTGGTTGGAATATGTTGCGGTGGATTGTGTAGTGATTAAAGTGACTGGTGAAACAAGTTAAACATGATTAGTAGTAATATTAAACTTGCATGAGGCATCATGAATCTCACCAACTGAGGTGTGCTTTGTTGGAGCACAGCCTGGGATTTTTGTTATGTAGAGGAAGATTCTTTCTGTGAAGTGTAGGGTTGACTGACATATAGTGTATCGGGGCTTTTCAGGTAACATGGCCAACAAAACATGACAGAGAAGAGAATACAGCAGGCATGAATTTGTCTATTTGTGTGCTCAAAAGTAACTTAACCATACATTATCAAAGGTTATGTATCTAATATAGGCGTTTCGTACACATGTTGAGATGGCCGAGTTGGTCTAAGGCGCCAGATTAAGGTTCTGGTCCGAAAGGGCGTGGGTTCAAATCCCACTCTCAACAAAACATTTTTTGTTTTTAGTTTGTTCTGGGCCTGTCATATCTTATACTGGCCCATGTTGGAAGAGATTTGTCGGACCTCAGGCTCTGCCTGGCCAATACTCACACTGGTTGGGCCTCAGGCTGTGTCACTCTTTTGGTCTGGGCCATTCTGTCTCACCTCTACTTCTTAGTTTAGATTATTTTAGATCTAGAATCGGTTTTAAATCGAGAACTGAGTAAAATCGTAATCATCAAATAATTTAGAAACATGGATAATGGTTCAATTTTCATTATCATAAACCACCAGTTATATTAGTAGAATCAAACTTGATCCAGACGAATTATAATTTTTAAACTCAAAATGCTAAATATTAATTGGGCTGTAATATTTAACTAATAATAATGTTCGATTTTCATTACTGTTTCTTATAATTATACAAGTTAAGTTTTGACCCATAAATTAGGGTTAAAGCAGCTGATTTGGATCGTCCTCTCACAATTAGTTTTGGTTATGATTTCTAAAATTCAAGAATCATTTCACTTTATTTGAATGTAAATGGTTCGATCTAATTATTAAATTATGACCACTCCTAATTGAGATAGTTGCTAAATTACCGTTCATAAAATATAGGCTCCATTTGAACGGTCTAAGACATGATTATATACTTTTTTTAGAGAAAAACAAAACACATTATTAAATTATTGAGCAATTAATAGGACATTATATCAAATGGTGGAATAGACCATGCACCGTGGTCCCAACTAGTGTTAGTTAAAGCATATCTAGTTAAATTATGAGCCATGGAATTACAAGACTGACGAGCAAAATAAATGATAACGCAATGAAGTGTCTCTTGCAATCTCGCGACTTCCACCTCGAATGGGTTGAGACCCCGCAACTCCGTTGCAAGAACCTCCCCGAAAACGACGAGCAAAATTAATGATAGCGCAACGAAGTGCCTCTTGTAAACTCGCGGCCTCCACCTCGAATGGGTTGAGACTCTCCGCAAAACCGCTACAAGAATTACTCCAAAAACACTTTGAGCAAACCACTAGTGCTACACCCCAAATAAACTTACGAATCAAATCCATCCCCTCCAATCCTCTTCCCATATCAAGGGTATCGTGCCATATGGTCCCCGAATGGTCCAATGGGACACGACACGGACGTATTGAAGCTTGAGAAAACTAAGACTCCTTAGTTCGATATGTTTAAATAAATCTATCCATCAACGCCAGAAAATTCCTGATCCCTCCTAGTACCGATCCATCATATATTGTATTAATACTAATTTACTGCATATTTTTTATCTAAAATAAATGAAGTAAGCTAAATTCTTACCTTGAACCTTATTATTATTATTATTATTATTCAACAAATCAAATTCTGATCGTTTTGAAGTTGATTTGACATAGAAATCTCCTCTTTTTATGTCGGTAAACAGATTTGTCATTTCTGGTTTCCATGTATGAAAGTAGTATTCCATACCAAAATGGGCTAACAAGAATACCCATTTGTTCGGCCCACCAACCCTATTTGTAGCCCATCGGGCCCACAACCAGCCCTCTTGCCTTTTGTCAATTCAAAGCTGGTCGGGTTGTAGGTGTATTAATTAAGGACATGCTCTTGTCAATGATGCTTAATCAGTACAAGCAAATCCTTGTAATATCAGTGCCCTTCAGTTTTGTGTTCACATCAAAATCATTAAAACCTGTTAATTTTAGTTATGAGGACCAACCCAGAGACCGAGAATTGTTTGTGTGGTTACAAGTATACTTTGACACCTAATTTTATTTCTTTGTTTAGCTTCCGACGGATCCGACCGTCCAATCTTCGAATCAGTGAAAGTATCTGAAATTCAAATGCAAAATATCCTAGAGGAGAGATCGCACGTGGAGCCTATGCCAGCTAATTGATTTTTGTTGAAATAATTAATGGGAATGAATAAATTAAATAGTAAAGTACATAAATTAAGGAAAATTGCAAATAAGTGGTTTGTTATATGATATTTTTGTAAGAATGTGACATGTTTTTATATATATATTTTTTTGCAAAAAATGTGCTTTTATATAAAATGAAGAAATTGCCTTTAAGATTAAGAATTACTATTATTTAATTAAATAATTTTAATTTTAATTTTATTTTATCTACTAACTTGTACTGGCTGAGTGTGCCTCACTGGTATATAAGGACAAGAGTTTAAGTCTCAGTTAGTACTCGGAGGAGCTATTATCATTGTCAAATTTGCTACAATAAGTTGGCATATTGTTAATTTATTGGTTTTGTAAAAATAATTTTTTTAATTTAAATATGTATATACTAATTATCCAACTTTTTGACATTTAGATAATGGCAAAACCTTTAACCATTGGACCAATAACATTTTTGTATCATATCATTAGAATTTAATATTTAATATATTTCAAAATCTTTAAATTTGTGTTACATATTATTTATAGATTAAGTAATTAATAGTGTGTGAAAATAAATAATTTGAAGGTAAAATTTATTTATTGTAACAATTTATCACATATTATAATTATAAGAAATGAACTAAAATGATATATTTGATATCATTTTATTATTAATTAAAATATTGAAAAAGTTGTGATGATTGATTTTTGAATAAAGTTTGACATTTGAATTGGAGTTGTATGACCACATAAGAAAGACTATTAAGGAATAATTTTTGTATTTTAGCCATTTTCATTGGAGCTGCTCATCGAGTCATGCTTATTACAGTTGGTGCGAGTTTAAGTCTGTTTGCGGGGTTGTTCTTGTAAAAAAAAAAATGTCCCTGCCAACATTTTGCAATTTTCACAATTAATTAAGCAGAAAAAGGGACAGGAAGTGCCGACATACACGTCAGCAGGAGGAAGAACAGGCGTCACAGGCATCAACCACCACATCCCTTACCTACCACACCCTTTATTTTCCTCCCACCAAACCTCTTTTTTCTTTTTTTTAATAATCACATCATTAATTAATTTCCACCTTTATTTGAAATTATGTGGTAAATTAAAAAATATGTTCCTTATATGTAACGTTTAAATATAGGGATATATTTTGGTATGAACTATAGTAACATTCAAATTATTTGAAAATAGAATGTTTTGGCATAGAAGTAGAATGTTTGGGTAAAAGCATAATTTTAACATTTTTTCAACAGTAGACAGAAGGCGTTATTATTGGTTCGCATATGAATGTGATTCCTTGAGTATGTTGGTAAAATTTTTCCGAAAGTGTAAATTAGTCATGTTAATATTCAGTCTAGAATAATTAATTAGTGCTGATTTTTTCCTTCTCTTTCACAATTAAACATGATGGACTTTAGAAGTGTGAGTATGGTGAAACAAAGTAATGGAAGAGGTTAGGTTAAAGAGGCGTGCGTTGTAGTTGGTGTATAATTATTTATATGGGAATGAATGGTAGATAAATATATAAGAGCTGAAGAGGTAGTTGTGGCTTGGTTTAAGCCGTGTGTGAGTGGAGGAAGCAAATAGGGCCTCAATACCAATCAATATGTGTATAATTGATGTACGAAATTTCAATGGGTGGGTTGGTGGCTTGCCATGGAACAAACAAGATGTGTGTCTGTGTTCCTACTATTATGCCAAGTTTTACAGAATATTTATACATATTTTACATATTTTTTATAACAAGTGTCTTATAACCCTTATATCGATTATCAATAACCTAAATCTCATTTAAACGACACGTTTAATACATTTAATATTATTAACCATCAAAGTGCATTCATGTGTAAAATCGATGATTATTTTAAATATTTGATTTTAAAAAAAAATAACGGCATCATATATAATCTAAAATATCTGAGTACATATTTTTTGGTGAGATCAAGAGTTATTTAGAGGTAGATGGGTTTGATGATGTAATTCTAAAAATAAAAGAAGGTAAACTTAAAATTATTGTAAATGAATGTACTAATTAAACCAATGATTGTATAATAGCCATTAATAATCAACAAAAAGGTGATCTAAAATGAGCCAACCTCGGAACGGAAATAATAAAATCAAGTGATAACTAAAATAGCAGTAAAAAGAAGTGAATAAAACAACAACAAATGTAGTTAATTCCCTAAAGTAGTTAATGATTATGTTTGTGGATCAATATCAAGTTCCAATTCATGTCCAAATAAAATGTACCCACATAGTAAAATGCATGGATACTGAAGATCTAGAAATTGATATTGATTTGCGGTATTCACATTCTCACATGCACGTGATATAATTAACCCAACAAGCTCTTCTGCTCTTGTCTTGACATGGATGAAAATCTTAATTATTCCTTTTTTGTGCAAATAAAAGTAAAATAAAATAAAAAAAGTTGGTGGCAGACAATAATAAGATGGTGCGAAAGCCAATAATGAATCAACGGTGGTGATTGCCGTCGTCGTCAAGGTCGTGTTTGTTGTTGCTACATGAGGAGGCGCAATTCCATGGGGTCATGTCCATGGGATAGCTCCCCAACACCCTCAGGAATGAGGTGAACTCCTGGACCTCGGCGAGGGCGTTCTGCGCCCTGACCTCGGCCATGGAGGCCTCGAAGTCGACGTAGAACATGTACTCGAAGTGCTTCGCCGTCCCGACGTTGGCGTCGTCGACGAGGCGTATCGGGCGGTTGCGGTGCGGCCTGGACTCGATCTTCGTCAGGCTGATGTTCCTGAACGCGAACGCGCTGAGCACCTTGAACAGCACGCTGGTGCCCTTGTCGTGCGCGAACACGATGCTCGTCTTGAACGGCCTGTCCGTGCGCGGTATGATCGGCTCGCGCGCCAGCATCACGAACCGCGTCACGTTGCTCGAGTCGTCCTGGATCCCGTCCGCCAGGACCTGCAGCCCGTACAGGCCCGCGGCCCTGGCGCTGGCTATGGCCGCGGTGTCGCGCATGTTGTTGGCCGCTATGAACTCCGCGGCCCCGGCCGTGTCGTCCACCGCCTCGCGGGCCACGTTGAGGCCCAGCTTGGTGAGCGTGTGCTCGCACTGGGCCAGGGCCTGCGGGTGCGAGATCACGCGCGTCAGGTACTCCTTCCTGACGCCCGGGAGGGCGAGCAGGCAGTGGTGGACGGGGAGCTGGACCTCCCCGACGATATGGAGGCGGTGCCTCAGCAGGAGGTCGTAGTTCCGGTGGATCGACCCGCCCAGCGAGTTCTCCACGGGCAGCACCGCCCGGTCGGCGATCCAGAGCTCGACCGCCTGGAAGGCGACCTCAAACTGGTCGCAGGGGATCGCCTCGCAGTTCGGGTACGCCTTCCCGGCGGCAGCCTCGGAGTACGCGCCGGGGACGCCCTGGTAGGCGACGCGGAGCTGGGCGCCGTGCATTGGCGCCCGGGAGAGGTCGTTGATGGTGAGGGCCTTGGGGTTATTCATATTGTTCAGCTTAGTACTATTATTATCATCAATAGGAACCAAATCCAGGTCCATGGTGGCCTGGTGACCGTTCACGGCGGCGACGCTCTCAGCATCATGATTATTAGACTGCTGCTCCTGAGAGACGACCTTGCTGGAGAGGATGGCGCAGGAGCTGAGCCAGTCGGAGCGGCTCGACCCGAAGGCGTTGGATCGGTAGGCGCATTGGACAGCGACGGAGGGTCGGCGAGGAGTCCGGTAGAAGGAAGGGAGGTTATAGGGGGAGAGAGCCTGCATAGGCATGATGGTCGATGCTTTTGAAACCGAATTAGTTTTCGAATACAAATAAGTGTTTGAAATGGAAAAAAAGAGAGGAGAATTAAGCTTGGTGCTCAGGGAACGAACGTCAAGCTGAGGAAAAAAAGATGGGATGGGAAGGTGTTATATATTAACGGCAAGTCTCTTCTGTACAAAGCACTCTCACATTGCGGTTCGGTCACACTCACACCTACTTTCTTATTCTCTTTCCTAATTTTTTACTAAATGTTTTTTTTTTCTTACAGTTTTGGTAAAAGAATTGGGGAGTGGTTGGATTCGGAGAGCTTTTTTTTTACTGGTAGTAATGAATGCACGTCCAATTCAGTGAACACTTTTGCTTGTCTTCACCAACCTTACTCATGGCTATTTCCACCTAATAGCTCTTACTGTATAATAATATCAAGGAAGTAAAGGTTAAACACAAGAGAAAGCCGTAAATTCTATGTATTTAACCCATACTGCAGAGTTAAATACATGAATGGGTACATCTCACCCCAAACCATTGGATTCAATCATTGAACCGATTTTGTTCATAAAATCAGTACCTTCACCAACTTATTTTCGGAAAGAAAATAATGACCCGTCTCTAGTGAAAGGTAAGAATGATGGTTATCGGTGAGCTCTGATGTAAGGTTGTTCAAATTTGAGGATTGTTCATTTGCATTGCAAGTCATATTTAACTGGCTATATGAAGAAATGCAACAAAACTCATTAATACATTGATTTAGACAAATCGAGTCACAACCTATGAATATTTCACTAAACTCAGAAGTATAAAATATTTTTAGAGTACTATTTATGATATTGTATCGTTCACCTCAAGATTATGAATGAGGCTTCACATCACCTATAAATGATTCAACACTCTGACACGTACACATAGCTCAAGTTAGTTAGAGTTTTAAATTGGCCGTAGAAGACTCAAGCGTCAATAACAACGTAAATTTTCTCTTTAGTGGGTTGTGAGGACTCAATTTTAAAAAAAATTTGATTCCTTACAGTAGTACAATATTTTCCTAATAGTTGCAAGTAGCAACAAAAACACTGCTAGCTCCATGATTTAATATTCATACATGAACATGCCCTTTTAATCGAAATCAAACCCTCCCACTCACTAGTCACTGCCATGATATAGTTATAATTATTCACTCCCACTCTCATTTCAGTGGTTGTTGATGGCTTTGCTTTGCAGTGAAATAATATTAGAATATATAAGCTATAATCCAACAAATCAGGCCATTTTTCACGTTGCAACCACACTACTGAGTGAGCAGCCCAATTTGTTCTCTACTACATCAACAACCACACACCTTTGAATCTCACTACTCACTTACCACTTTCCAGGTTTGACTTTTTTGCACACTAGATTTGACCAAGTCCAGTCAACAAAATCAACACATACCTCTCTAGTCTCTTCTCTCCCCAAAGAAAACTATGTGCCTCAACAAGTTCACCTTTCTGGAAAGACTAAAAAGGAGAGATTGCATTACACTAAGGAACTATAAGCCAAAAACCCATCTCAACAAATGTTTTCTTCAAGTGCTACCTTTTGTTGCTTAAAGCTAGCAGTTTCTGATTGAGCATTGTTCAGATAATCCAAGACCTAACAAATGATATGAATGGTATGGTACAACTGAGCCTACTTGAACTTGACTATGCTTTGGGAATCTTGTACCATCCCATAGCACATTTGAATTGTTTTCTCAAATAATGTTGGAATTACTGTATGTATGGGCCAAACTTTTGGCTATGGAGAACCTCAGCCGTATATAAAAAGACCGGGAAGCAAGATGATCACATGCTTAATAATGACATAAGTGCGTGTCAATTGGAAGCATGTGCACCTAACTAAACGCATCTATCTAGCCATTCATTTTTTACCGAAATGAGGAAGACTTACAGTTAGACCCGCCAGAGATCTCAAAAATAATGGTCTCTCTCCGCTGTCTTTTTAAGTCCACCCATTTGCTCAAAATTTCTTTTGGCTACACCATGAAAGATTTAAGTCAAGTACTGCAGGATCTTCCTTGGCTTAATTTTGACAATCATTTAATTTAACCAAAAAACATCATTGAAACAAACAAAAAAGATACAGTTATCAATGCTACATTCAAGTTCAGGTGAAGAGTTCATGACAAATCTTTTGTAGTGATACAATATCTAAGCACGTGTTACTAAATTAACCGATAAATGAAAGCTGGCAACTAGGTGCTAAAACATATATAGTAAAGCTATATATAATGGTGTGTTTCTCGATTAATAAGCTAAAAGAAGTAGAGGAACAGCAACTTTTGCGGAGGATATATTTTACAAAAACGTGCTGAGCTGAGAATCTGGAGATGCGGGGTTGAGTTTGAAGTTTGATTGTTAAGTAAGAGCATCGTGTCATGTGCTGGCATGCATGTTTCAAGTTGGATACTGACGGGTTTCTCTTTCAGAAACTAAACTATTTCAGTACACTACATTCCGTATTGAAATGTGCAGTTACTTGTGGAACAGAGCTTATGAGTAGGGGACCATCCATGCAACTTGCGAGAGTTAATATGGAGCATTTGCTTAAGAAAGTATTAGGAGAACCAGTAACTCACCTAACAACTTAAACAGACGAGCGCGACCCTCCAGTGGGGAATATGCCATATTGATCCCAGAACCAGAGACCTGACAGTTTGACAGTAAATAAGACCGTTAGACACAGTTGACTTCTTGATTTCTTTTTAAACATTATGAGTCGAAATATGGTGCTGGACTACAAGGGAATATGTATTCATGTACCTTAGAGACTGGTGCAAAAATAATGGCAGCAGCAGTATTTAGACACTGGAAATGGAGTTGAATCTGTTGTACCACTTGGGCCAAAAAATTATGAAAATTTTGTCAGTAACCAAATAAAAACAATGCTTATGATGAGAATTGAAGGAATAAGCAAACTCTAAATGCATATGAATGAGTGAAACTAGTAACAAGTAGGAGGGGAGACAATTTTTCCTGCAAACTCTCGACTTCCATGTTGATTTCAACCTCTGTTGTATAGGCTGAAGATAAGCATGAGGCAAATTAAACAACAAATTTTTGAAGACATTTTTTGATCAGCCAATCCAAACACACTATATATATATATAGCTCAGCCTAGCGAAAGGTCTGCAAGTTATTGATTTCCAGGCTGCACCTGTTCACTAGGTTTGCCTGTTCTGTAGCAGCGCATAACTGTAATTGGGGATAAAAGATTCAGATCCATCTAATAACCTGGAATGCAGCAAAACAAAAAAGGAGTGACAAGAGATTTAGACAGCAATTAGACAAACAACAAATTCAACCAATGAGCTCATAAGACTCCATCCAGCCTTGCTGTCTGACAATTTCAAATGTTTACAAATTAAATTTGTACAATGGTGGAAGAGTATGGAAAGTATGACATTCCTATTAAGAATCCATCAATGAAATGCTGGGGGAAGAGTATGGAAAAAATATACATAGATGACCAAGATGGGACCTTCAGGGAAATTTCAGGTCCTACAGTACATTGATTATAATTTAAATATAAGACAATAAGAACCCATCTGAATCCCCAATGTACACAAATAACGCATATCCCTATTTCACCTATCTTCCCAGAAGGTCCGGCCAATGAAGAAAAACAGCTTTGCAGACACTAGTTACCATATTAACGGGAGGGCTTGAATTTCAGAATCAGAACACCGCAAAGAATTCCCCAGAAAAGGCTTTATCCTTGTGCAAGACCATGTAATTATAGGCAACTACCATTAAAATGGTGCCACTCAAATCCCGACCCACTTCACCCATCTGAAAATTCGCCCAACTCTATAAGGCAACTCATAGTCTTTGGCAACACCAGGCTCTCTCCTTGCAGCATCAGATTCAGACCAGACATATACTCCACGTTCTTGCCTACCTCCAGGAACAGTATTGTCCAATATAACAGCCATAAGGAATGCAATCACCATGTGCAATGATAGTAATGTGTTCATGATATAGTTCACCTACAAGGAAAGCGTGAATGATGTCAATGCCAAATGAAGTGTGGATAGAATGAAATGATAACCACAAGTGTACTGAGTAGCAACTGAGAAGATTAAACACATTGTGGCAATGCAATGCATCCACAATTTATTCTTGTCCGGGGTATAACTAGTTATGTGCCGGAAAAAGTTGATCAAGGCAAAACATTTTGATAGATGAAATTAGCCAAGTTAAACAAAAAGAAAACACTCTGATTACACAAGAATCAAGAAGCATACCCCTCCATATTTTCCCTGGATAGGACCATGAGAAGCAACAATGTATGGCTGAAAATAATTAGGAACGGACACATTTGTATTTGGAGATATGCCATACTGCTGAAAGTAGGCTGGCACCGACAAGGAGAAAAACAAAGAAAGCCCAACAATGATAATATTCCGAGAGCTTCCAGCCTCACTATAACGGAGATTTGATAAGCCCAATGCTGCAAGCATAGCCCACATAAAGCAGAGAAGTGCAGCAACCATGACTTGAGGAATTGACGCAATAAAACCTCCAACTTTACCTGTATGCGTGAGAACATAGTTGTTATCCGGTATATGAACAGATAACTAATGGAGATAGCAGAAAACAAAGTCCCTGAATCTATATACTACCATCCAGTAAATCCGTCCTGGTTGACTAAGTGGCCAAAACATTCATAATCCATACTGGTTTGCATGCTTGAGACTCAATTAAAAATATGGGATGGTCTTTCAAGTCTACAATGATGGTCTAAGATGAGCCTTCAATGAAAAACACTTCAAGTCATCACAGATGTTCCTATTATGAAAATTACACTACAAATGAACAGATTCAAATCTAGAGTGTGCGTGAAAGTGAGGCTAAAAGGTTAAGAAATGGCATGAATTATATATTTAGTATGCAATAAATATTGAGCTTAGAAGCCTGATTAGCACATACCTACAAGCGATAAAGCTATCAAAATGCATGCACCTAGTTCAACTGCTCTCCGGCTTCCCATCTTAGTGACAGCAATAGTGTGCACATTTTCAGTCAGAGTTGTGGATCCAGTCCCTGTGCCCCAGAGGCCAGCCAAGACACTACAAGCACCTTCTAGACCAATCCCTCGACTAACTACACCTGGGGTTGGAGGTCTAGATGCCACTAGTAATGAAGAAGCATGATACGAACCAACCTGCAAGCATGGAATCAAATGATCAATACAGAATAATCATCATAGGTTTAATGATACGCGAAATAAACAATTTTACCAATACCTACACATATACATAGATGGTAGATTTAATATTCCCTGATGTGAGGTGCGACAAAATTCAAGCAGAAAAAAGGTCGATTTACGTATCCAGACATCAAGAATACAACATAATACAGATGTCTAGTATCATCAAACTTATGATAAGATTAACTAATGCACTAGTGAAAGTATTCTGAACCAAAAATTATATACTCAAGTAATTAGGAAAAATAACTTATGAGTAGATCAATATTGATGCAGATTTACATTAAGTAGATCGATATTGATCACATATTTAACTGCTGAGACAATTTGGTTTCTGCAACACTTATTCGAGAAATTGGACAACTATTAAGTCCCAGATGTTTTCAGTAGGGATGGCAACGGGCGGGTTTGAGGTGGATTTGGCAATACCCGTCCCCATCCCCGTTAGACTATATCTCATATCTTCAATCTAGAAATCATGGTCCTATACTTTTCATTTTGTCTTTTTCTGACAAACCATACACAAGTGTATATGGAAACAATCGAGTACTCAACTTTCAGCTTCAAATCTTCATTATAAGCAATCAAACAAAATAAACTGGCAAGGAAATATGGAAAAATGGAAACAAGCAAGAAATCTTAATAACAATATAATATAAAAAACTAACCGAATCCACTGATGATACTATGGACACCACACACATCACAATAACCATCTTCCAGTGGACGACAGGAGTACCCCACTGTAATGGATAAGGAAACCTGATCCAGGGGGATGATCTTAAAGCATCAGAAGTATCAATTCGACAATGCTTCATCCGGGAAATATGCTTTCTGCATTGATCAGATATTATATTTGAAATGGGTACATTAACGTCACAACCTTTATGGGTATAAACTCCTGCCTCGGTCAGAAGAAAAGCAGCTAGCCATGTGATTGCCAAACCCAATGGAACCTAACAATTACAAAGCAAGCTGTTTAGAGTAAAAAAATGGGAACTGGAATAGCATCGAAATAGGCTACTGAAATTGTAAACGATGAAATGAATATGCATATGAGTTAGCCATTAACTTACTGCATATATTAGGAATACACGATGACCCAAAATTGAGATCTTACGTAGATACTGCAGAAATTTTGGTAAGAGTGCGTTCAATATTTTAGCACCAAATGCAAATAAAAGCTCCACACAAGAAAAGTGTTATAAGTGTAATAAGAAAATACTTGTAAAAAAAAGATGTAATTGAAAAGAAACCCAACAGAGTTTAACTTACAAGAGAAAAAAGAATAACCACCAATATTTGCACTGCACCAATCTCAAGACAAGTACCTACTAGTGGGAAACCATAACTATAAAAAGAGAGCCCAACAGCTGCAATAGTTGGGGCTACCACAACAGGATTGATCAACCTGAAAAGGCAAGTAAATGACCTGAAGCTGAGCTATTTGGATTATTGCATATTATTCTGACAATAATGCAGTAAATTTTAAGATTATAGTATTTGCAAATAAGGAATTTAGCTTGTATCTGATATTACAATATGAACAGCTTGTGTACAAATTGCAATGTGTTATGATGACAAATTACCTTGCCAAATAATAATGACACTCACATTTAGATTCAAATTTTTTGCACTTCAAGTTATGAAAATTACCAGCGCCATTCAAATGAAATCAATGAGATACATAAAACAGTCATTATCTTCCATGGTGATATCCATCTGGTCAGTAAGTTACTTTACCTATCGTACTTTTAACGGAGAACTATAATTATTTATGCATAGATGCAATGCAACAAATGAAAAGATAAAACTGTGGCATAGCACACTTGAAAGCACCATAACTCTAGAAGATCTGTTAGTCTTCCAACATTTATTACTTCTTCATTGAATGAGATGACAGGCATGTGATAGTAAAGTAAATGTTTCCAGCATGAAGAGCTATGATGAAATTGTACCGCAAAAGAGCTGACATCAGCCCACTATACCCAAGCACCGCTTGAAAAGCAGATGCTATGATTATAGCTCCCTGTAGCTCCTTCATTACATGCTTGAATTTCTGCCATTTGAAATATATACCAGGAGACTTGTTACAGTTTGACCATAAACATAGGCCATTCATAAAAAAGTTAAAAACAGCTTGTCATAATAAATTGAAAGCAACACGTGTATCAAGCAAATCATAAGGAAATAGTATGAATGGATAATATTAACAACCCACTGGAAAAGGATGGATGTAGATTAACCCATTTTCTTTTATTTACAACAGTTTTTCACTGCCCCCTCTGGGAGTTTGGAAAGGATCAATGTTATTCAGTCATCCGATAATGCCAATAATCAATATGATGCAAGAGCTAGATTTTTTGTAGTTGGTATCTTCAGTTCATGTATAATACTGTCATTGTCAATCCTCTTGTCACGACAAAGTCGAATAAAACACAGAATAATGTCTAACATAAGATATATAGTCAAGAAACAGCCACAAAATGGAGCAGAATGAATTTTCCTTTCTATCACGTCACTGTTTTCAGCAAAAATGGTCTGCACTAACTAACCGACTAAAGAAAACAAGGCAACATCTTGGAACACAGTAATTTCTCTAAGCACGTAAAATAATCGAAAACTACGGCGGTCACCGTGCATGCCAAAATTTCAATGAATGGGTCAAATTAGTGGTAGAGGTAAGTTTATAGCTTGACAGCTTGGACTAACAGGATTATGTCAAAAAGCTCAGAGCCTAATATATGTTAAACAGATAGAAATACAATTCAACTATCACGCAATACATCATATCTTAAATAGCTATGTGCTACTTTAAATTGAGAGATGGGGATACAGTACAATCTGCTATGTTTTCTTCTTCATATGTGTTAACGTGTTATAAAGTATGTATATACCACTAGTGAAATCAAAATTGCACTACAAGTCAGTATAAAGGTGTTACAGATTAATAAGCCACTTTTATCAAGGGCGCTTTAAAAATGCCAAGAAATACCAAAAGACATCATAACTTAATGGATCATCTGTATGCCTGGAGCTCTTAGTAAGATAAACAACATTATGAATAAAGAATTCAAATACATACCAAATAAATATAGCAAAGATATATCATGTATGTATATCTGTGTATAAGGCATAACCCAAATTATAATTGTTTTATTCTACTGCATGGTGATTTAACTGGGCCGGGTGTTTATGATCACAAACACCCAACTGCAAACTTGTCATTTAGGTAAATAAGAAAAGGAGTTAAGAATCCTACATTTCCATCAAGTCCTTGAAACTCCGGGGAGTTGATTATCACCAATGCTGGAGCCAGGTAAACGAACGATGGACCCTGTATCAAGGGCAACCTTGACCCAAACGATGTATGCAAGAGCGTAGTAACTCCTGAAATAAAGAGCACTGTCGATACCACAATCGAAGTATCCTCCTACATCCACTAACCCAATCAGATAAAGCAGTCTACACCATAATAATTTAGACCGAACAAGTAGATTTTCAAGAAACTGTGCTCAGATTGAAACTTAGAGAATGAATGCTCACCTGAGTGCCACCCATTGCCGGGACTATGACGAGCGGGATAAGGATCAAGGAACCCAACAACGAAAGGAAATGCTGGAACCCATATAGACCAATTGGCACTGAAACAGTTAACATACAAACACAACCCTCTTAAATTGTTGAAAATATTAATTTAAAGCTCACTTGCACTATGAAAATGTTTAATTAGTGTCATTAGGCAATACCAACTAAAGTACTGAACTCTAGACATGCATATTAGCACCATCAACATCAATATGCATTCTGTGACAGAAGCCCATTTGAATTATAGATAAATTCAACTGAAACAAACCATTCAAAGCAACGACTCACCCAATCCAGGTGTATCTCTGAGCTCATATCTCATGTGCGAGTGCCTCGCCCCCAACCCATCCTCATCGACAACAACACTCTCCGGCAACACATCGATCACCTCCTCGCTCCTCGCCGCCCTGCGAGCCTGCGCCGGCGGCGCCTCCGCACCGCCACCATTAGGAACCAGATTCGCACTCTTCGGCACTCCATCCGAATCTCTCCGCCTCTTCACCGCCTGATCCTTACCACCCGACGGCGACACCTTCTCTCCAATGGGCTCGCCGTTCCGGGGCTTGCCGGAGTCGAGATCTGGCTGCTTGGGAGGCCTCGGTGGGAGAGAAACCTGGCCGGAGTCGCCGCCGGCATTGGCCTCGCCGGAGAACTTGGGCCGGAAGCCGGTGCGCGCCGCCCAGGAAGCCGGCGGCGGCGGCATTGGCTTGGATTCAGGCGGCGGCGGCGGCCATGGGCCCAGGCGGGGACGAGGCTTGGGGCCAGAGCTCTCCATTTCCGGGGGCGAGCTAGTGGGGCATGGCTTGAATGCGAGCAGATCTAGGGTTTGGGAGGTGCACGGACTACGAGAACGGAACTGTGGAGGTGTTAGGGTTTGTGGGGAAGAGAGCGAAAAAAGGGAGTTAAAGAGAAGATAAACACAAAGGCTTTGGTTTGGGTTCGTATCGTAGTAGAGAAAGAGATTGTGAAAGTGAGTGAGTGTGGACTACTGAGTATGTACGGGGAAGACAAGTAAGTGAGAAACGCCAAATTAGCTAAAACCGCGTTTTTGCTGATTCCCCCAATTACGGGATAATGTAATAACTATGAAATCTTTCAATTAAATTTAATTTATGGGATACTAATTTGTATCATGTTGTACAAGATATTTGATGTGCCACTGACTTAACAATATTTTTTTAATATCATAATGGATTCCCAAGATTGAGAACATAAATTAAATTTAAGTTTGAGAATAACGTAAGTTCATTTTTGTCCATCATTTAAACTTATTTACCAAGAGAAAAATACATGTTATTTAAATTTGGAGAAATCTGATTATCGCATAGGTGCACATATTTCTTTTTAACGTTGTAGGTCATCTAAATAAAAAAATTTTTATCAATGTTAGAAACTCAGTTACGAAAAAAGTGAAATGATGATTTTTCTCCTCTTTTGAATATTTGATTTAGGTTAAAAGTCAATGGCATATTAGTCTTTTCGTATAATTATAGAGAGCTGATTTAAATTAGATTTTTTGGTCTAACTTGATTTGACCGGTTCAAATTAAAAACTGATTTATTTACTTTAATAATTAATCATTCAAAAAATATTAAAAATTTAATTGAAAAGACAAAAATGCACTCAAGTATCATTCAAAATTTCAAAAAAATGTCATCGTGGAGTTCTCAGATTTGGAAATCGATTTGGAAAACCCATGTTTTTCGGCGAGCGTTTTCGGGCGAGGTGCTAGCGAGCACTATGGTCAGAGAAGCAAAACAAGAAATGGTAGAATGGGGAAGAGAAGGAGGTGGGGAGAAAAAGAGAAAAAGATGTAAGGGGAAAATGTCTTAATGTCATACTTTTAAAATTTGAATGTAAAGGTAGTTTAGTCATTTGAAGTTTATGTTAACATAGGTAACATATATGTTCTTGTTTGTGTTTTGTAATATAATGAATTTTCTTGAATATATTAGAATACACATGGCTGTATATATAGTCATGCAGATGACTTACAGAATCATAACATAGATACTACGTGAATAGATACAATGTTATAATAATAACTGAAAATAACTACTATACTTATTTAGAATTCAATGCATGTATCTCAACAGTCCTAAACGGATAGTTATGGTACTATAAAAAAATAAAGTCATGCTATCAAAATGTGAATGGTACTATAAAAAAATAAAGTCATACTATCAAAATGTGAATCAACTATATTTGTAGTAATATGTTATTTTTCCTTATTATAATTAACATAAAAAAGACATTATAGTTTTTTCTATAAGAAGTCAAAGAAAATAAGAGTCAAACCACTCTAACCTATTTTTTTAAAAATATTTTGAATAATAATTTATTTTTCTAAATATTTTAATAAATTACATTTTTATAAAGAAAATCCTCTCTTTGTTCTTGGTTCATAAATCCATGTCCAAATCTTCAATTTTTGGTAGAACTTATTTGATCTTTTTGGTTGGATCTACAAATCTATAATCGGTTTGTACCATCGCTGAATTGTGTTTTTTTATGTGTTTTTGTTGAACCAATATGAGTTTTATCTCACACTTGCTTTGTCTCTTGGTCTCTATACTATTTTTTCTTTCTCTCGAGTGATTTACTCTCTGGTTCAACCACAACACTAACCATAATGAGCTTCAATTAATTGATTTTGAATCTCTTTCGATGCCGAGAAATTGGTGGAAATCAATTCTTCTTTATTTATTAGTATGATACAATAATTGATTTTGTTTAAGATAATCCTAATATATGAATTCTAGAATTTTAGGAGAATTTTCAATGAATTGCTTATACATTTTGGATTTGAAATACTTGCATCTATATTGATGGAAATTCATGTAACTAAAGTTAATTAATAAGAAAATTTTGTTTGTTTAGACTCAGACAAATTGTTGAGGTTTGGTTTGTTCATGAATCTCGGTTGCAATTTTGTTTTGGTGCAGTCAAGGAATACCCTGTGGACTTCAATCCAATGCTCCTCAAGTACACTGGCGTTAGTCATCGTCAGATTTCTCATCACCCAGACTCTCTAGCAACAACATCATTTACTTATAAGGAAAAATTGCAAAAAGTCTTCTTATAATTATTATTTCTTTGCATAAACTCTCACTTCACTATATTTTTGCAAAAACTCTTACTCCCTCATGTTCATTTTTGCAAAAACTCTTTCCCACTCATATGTTTATTTGTGCACCGTGTATGCAAAGTCGTAAAAATTAATGAAAGTGTCACTAGACAATGTGAAATTGGGGGAAAATCTTCCCAATTTATATTATTATTAAGCAAATGGGAGAACTATACAACTTGGAGTACAAGAATGTGGAGCTTTTGGTTGATGTTACAAATGAATCTCTAACACCTATTTATAGGAGTCATCCCCAAATGGAAAACAAGAATTTTTTCAAATGGATGGTCTAGATCCTCCTTCTAGAGCCTTCCACCAAAATATCATGTATTTATATGTTTTTTTGTTGTAATCCAACAAAATTTTAATATATATTAAAATAATTGTTGGGATTAATAAATGATTTAAATCATAAATTTTAAAAAATAAAATAATACTCATTTGTTGAAAAGGGACACCACAAGGTACATGTGAGGATTTTCTTTATACACGTAGATTAATTAATGAAATAAATAAAATACATGACTATCTCTATATGGGCCAAGCCAGTAAATATTTAATTTTCCCAAGTTCACACCAATTTTTCAAAGAAAATAAATGCTTCATCGTGTTCTCTCCATGCTCAACGAGAATCAACATGAACAGTGAGTTTGTATTGCTGTGTTTTTTTTATTTGCAAATCTAGTTCAGAACGACCAACCCTCACGGTCGACACAGTTCAGATCTAAACTTCTGAACTCAATTTCAGGCCATACGATCATTAACACGGCTGGAGCCTGGAGGATTAACACCATTAACCTCCGACGCGTATGATTTTTTTTATTTAGTTTGTTAAAAGACCATGATGACCCTATAATTTAAGTTCAAATTGGGGGTATAATTGGTATTTTATATTAAATAAACCAATCTTAATTTAAACCGGCCAGACCAGAAGATTTAATTTGAACCGCTTTTTTCTAAGTATACAAAATGAATAATATGCCCCTAACATTTAACATAAATCAGTTATCCAAAGGAGCGACAAAATTAAAATTTTACAAACTCAAATATTAGAGTTTATAACAGTAATTTTCTCCACTAAGTGACCTCCCAACACGAATCACTCAAAATATGTGGTTTAATTTATTTTTTCTTCCAATTTTATTTCTAGATATTATACCATACATATTAATAGACACGTAGAATCTAAGGATAATCTCACCTAGCTACAATTAATTTGACAAGTTTTTCACATAACTACATCTAAAATATGTTTTCATCTGTGAAGTGCGTTGAGTTTGATTATTTTCACTTAATTACAATCCGTTAACTTTTCAGTTAAATTTAAACATGAAATGACTAAAATATCTTTAATAGACATTTAAATTTTCAAACGGCAATCTTTGACCTTTTTATCCCCTTTTCTCCTCTCAACTAAATGGTTAAACCAACTTTAAGTTCCACAATCAAGCCCCGAATATAGATATTAATCTTTAGTAATTAATTTGGGTGAATAAGTTTGCAGAATAAATTCACCTCTGAGGCTGGCAAGTTGAGATTGAAACATAGGCACTGATAATTCATTGAACCTGATAAGATTTGCACATCACTCAACCACAAGCACATCACTATTATCAGTGTTTGTGGTCCAATTTTTGCAAAGCAAGAAGATGATCATTAAAACAAGGGTAAATTACACTTTGCTCATATTAGCGTTTTACACTTTACCCCAACTATATTAAAAAGTTTAAAATGAGGTCAGCTAATTATGTTTTTTTATACTTTACCCTAACACCGTTAGAATTTGGATATAAACTTGATTTTTTAAGAAAAAGACAAAAATACCTCTGAGTTGATTTGAAATCAATTTAGCTAGTTTGACTTGGACCGGGAATAAACCAAAATTGATTTGTGGACTAAGAAATTGGACCGGTTCTATATTAAATTATATA
>JAYMTP010000758.1:0-29459 GCA_036897365.1 Geranium brycei
GTAAGAATTCTTAATTAATTTCTCCTTAGTTTTTAATTAATTCTCTCTAATTTTTAATTAATTTCTATTAATCTTTAATTAGTCTCTAAAAAAGTACTACCTAAATAACTAACTCTAAAAATATATAAAATATAAATTTAATGAATAACCTCATAAAAATATTCTGAATTACAAACTCATATCAAATAAGTGTAATCATATTAACTTTGCTTTGATTCAGCTTTCAATTTGTTTTAAATTACTGCCCGATGTTAACGTCCGTTAGATTTGAATTAATATTAATTTTAATTAATTGTAAGAAGACGAAAATGACCTTGTATGATTTTTAAATTTTTAAAGTCACGGCATTTAGCCATCTCTTCTTCTTCCCTACTTTTTTTTTGACAATTTTTACAGCGACGACTTCACTATTGTAAAATGTCTTCCCAAAAACATGCCACGATTTGAGGGCAGCTAGGTTCCAAGCAAGGTGGGAAGAGAAATCTTGGAGAAACCGCCGAGATTGCACTCTACATAATCGACGAAATGCCTGTGAGACGACGAAACTTCTGGATCAAAACCCATTCCCAAATCACACTCTGAGAATCTCCGTTTCATGGAATTAGAATCGAGGTGGTATACATATCTGAGGATATTCTGAGATAGTCTCGATCTTGAGATATCGGTGAGTCGGAACTTAAATATGAGGAGCATAACACTGGTTCACCACTGATTTAGGAAAAATCGGAACAAATCTAGCGACGTACGTGCTTACCAAACTGAATGAGGAAGAGGAAGAATCGAGGGAGATTTTTAGGTTCATTTTGGCAGAGAAAGTAAGGCTCTGATCTTCAAATTCGACGACGGAGTCGATACTCTCACTAGTCCCTCAGTCCCCTCCTATTCGTCTCTGATTCCTACAACCAGTCCATGTCGTCTCTGGCGGTCGCCACCATGTATAAAAGCTCTCAATTTTGGAGCTTTGGAGATTTTTTTCGATTTGAGCGCTTTAGTGTCAGTGTGTAATTTAGTAGCGGTCTATAGTAATTATTGGGGTCGTCGTCGGAAAAAATGTCACCGGATAAGAGGTAAGAAAGTTGAGAGATGGGTGACATGAGTTTCAAATTTTAAAACCAAATAAGGGCATTTTAGTCTTTTGACCATGAGAGTTAACACCTATAGTAACTTAAGACAAAATAAAAGTTGAGTAATCAACTCAGAAGAGCAAAGTTAACTTGAGTGTACTTATTCAATATTAGGGTATAATTCAATACACTTTTACGAGATTGTTCTATTATTTAATTAATTAATTAATTAATTATAATGAAAAGATCTAATATGGCATTTTTAATGATTATAATGGTCAATCCAAGTTTGTTTGAATAGGAACAAAGAATAAAAATCCAAGTTACTAATGACATTTTTGGGACATTATGAGTCATGTTTTTGTCGGATTTACTTTCTTGTCTGCAACATTGACCTATTCCATGGACTAGTTCTAAATCCCAACAAAAGTGTTATAATCGCTATTTTTTTCTTCCAAAACGCGTATTAGTTATTGCATTATGAGTCATAGAAAACGTTAATTTCAAATCGAATGAAAATATTATTAAAACATATTCGTAAGTGTAAGTATGAGAGGTAATAAATAGATAAGAGTTTAACTTCAAGCACGAAATTGAGTGTTTGATAAATTATAATTTGGTGACAAAAAATTCTGAGTTGCAACAATAATATTTTATTTTCACCTTTAAAATTCAATCGAACAATCTGCTTTCTTCTTTTCTTTTTTTTGAAAATTAATAATCTGCTTAATTGGTCCCTAGTTTATTAATATTATATGGAAAATATTTGGGGCTCTTTTTTCTTTTAGAATAATATTTGGGGCTCTTAATGAGCTGTTTATTTGAACATCATTAAATGGGAATGCAATTTCTTGCAAGTGGGTGGATAATTACAAATTTGATTCATTGCACCAATTACTAATTGAATCTATAGATACATAACAGTTGGGTTTTCATTAATTTGACAATTCATTGTATTTGGAGTACAGCTCGAGATTCAGTTACATTAAATATTTTGATTACTTTCTTAATTATTAGGGAGTCAAAACAAGTTCCATTTTACTAAAATGGATAATTATCACATAATTATTTTTGGGATTGACCTAAACTAGTAGGGTAATTTTTGTTCTTAAAGATAAGGGTGATTTATTGGTGGATATATAGGTGTTAATTATTTTGGTGCATAAGTGACTTTGAACTTTCTAGCAATGGACCTACTTTTATTACAGTACCAACATTAGATACAAATTACATGCATTGATAAATGAGCCATGTTTTGGATCCCAGCTGTGAAGCTCATCTTCTTCTCCTCTTAGCTTTGCTTCAATGGCTGGTTTTCACCATAAAAAGACACAAGAGACATGTAATGCATTATTGTTCTCAATTAGTGCATAGAATGATTTGAACCACGTTTTATATGTGATTGAATTGAAAAAAAATATAAGTTCAAAATGGTAGAGAGGGGTACAACTTGAATCAATCAAATATAAATTTAATAAAATTAATTAGTAAGACGTTCTTGTTGTTTGTATGAAATTTGACTCAAATTTAAATTATCTGTCAAGTCACGTTTTTTTAATATTACGGTTTAAGTGTAGTATTACAAATATTACACTATTGTAATTCAGATGATAATTTTGTAATTGTGTAGAATTTTTTTCTCTCTAATAAAATTTCTCTCATATGCATAAGGACGTAAGATACATTGTCGGCAAATCACGTAAATTATTTATGTTTTCTTTTTATCTTTTATTTTTGTTTGTCGTTTATTTTCGCACTCAATCTTTCTGGTTATAACGCGTGTCACAATTTTTATGATCACGTGACAAATAAAAAAAACAATACTATAACATGATATGTCCTCTATGTTTTCATCAGTATAAATGTTAGGACTAGATATATTACTCAATTCAATGCATACTATATTTTACCAGCCTAATCGAGTTGGGAAGTTGTAGGCATCATGTCACATGGAGTTGTTTGTATGTAAAATTTTGTTGAAGTCAGTGTAAACTGCACTCTTACAACCTCACTTGAACGGATAAGACAATCTGATTCATCTTTTGTTGATTATAACAAGTATATAATTATCTCTTTCCACGTAAAAGTATATTAGATATTTTGAGATTCATTTGAGTTCTTCACAGTTAAGAAATTTGCCACCTTTCATATATTACTAGAGTGTGAAAATAAAGTGAAACCTTACACAACAATGCGATTAAAGGAGAAAAATGAAGTAGCAAAATGTTTTGTAAATGTTGATAAAGGTTGTAGCTAGTTAGGTTTATGTACACCTTTTGCCTTTTAAGTCAAGAAAAAGCATGCTAGTATCCATAATATGTTGATCATTTTCAAGACCTTGAATGCTTAAAGCTCCTTCAACCAAAACATTATGATGACCCTTTTGTCCCTACTCCACCCACCACTTACCCATGCTATAATTATGTGTGTGTTTTATAATTTAGATGGACCCATGACTAAAAGTTTGCTCTACTACATTTAGCTTAATTGGTTTGACAAGATGGGTGGTGACACAAGTTTCGGGTGACATAATGAATTATAATTCATACAGATTTGAGATTTTTCGATAAAGGGTCATAATTAAATACAAAATAAATAATATATACATTATTAAAACATGAAATATATATTATATTCTTATAAAAATAGCTAGTCTGGATTCTTCTCAACTCTCATTTGGTGGCCAATGCATTATAGAACTTAGGTTTAACTCACACCATAAAGTCCCAATTATTTGACTATAAGTCTAGAGTTCTCACATAAGAGTCCAAGAATATAGCTGGATATGGTAGATAAAGATAAGGAAGCATTGCAACTTGCTAGTATAGTGTACCTCAAAACAAAAGAGTTCAATTTGATCTTGAAATTTACAATAAGGGTATTGATGTGGAGTTTATCACTTCATTCATAAGTTTATTGTAAGGAATTTTAAGGTTAGAAGAGTTGTTATAATTGATAGAATCAGAGTAATTCATTAGTAAACTGAATATATTATGGTGTTTATTCATCATTGCAAGAGAAAATCTCGATCTTATAGCTTTTAACAATGTCCCGAAAGTATGATTAATTCACTATACTAACTAATTTTCAATTGGTAAACTTTTAAGAAAGCGAGTGTTGTTTACCAGAATATTTTTATACATTTTTTTAAAATAATAACGTATTATGCGAGATGAATAATTGAGACTAATCACACTATTGAAATACTGAATTTAATTATTGGAGGAAGTGTAGATTGGGTAGAAAGTGGGTGGAGGTTGTTTATTAAATTAATGGAGTTCTTGTAAAGAGTAAAGACAATGATATAAGGTCAATAAATAATTGACTTTGATGTGGGTAATGGGAACTTTAGTTCTTTATTTGGGAAGCTACTTGGAAATTGAATTAAAGTAAAATGAATTAATTAGTGGGGAATCATAATATGACAGTGACAAGAATATGCAAATACATTTGTTTAGTTGTTTGTTAACAATGTTAGTGATCTTCACATTATTCAATAATTTTCTTCTTTGTTAGCATACTTTAAAGACAATACTAAAGATTGGATAAGAAAATGACACGTTGTCTGTTTCAAAAGTATCTATCAACATTTTTCTTGTAACAATGAATAAATTATTGGTTTTTTTGAAAATAATAAATATATTTAATTCATGAAGACTTGCATATATTTTACTTTCAGTAAATATCACCCACACTGATCTGAATAGAGACTATTGGATTTGCAAAGGTAGAATAGAAGTATAAAATACAAATATCATATTCTCATTTCCTAGCGGTAAAAATATTTAACAAAAAAGTAAATTGAGAAAATTTGTTATTTCGATTCGGCCTGATAAAAACGAGAATAGCCAAATTCGTCTAAATCTATTCTAACGTCAATTTATAAAGAGAGGTGGTAACAAAAAAAATTGAACTAGATGGGAACATATATAGTGTTTCCAATCCCACAAGTTAGAGGACGAGGTTTGTTAACCCGTTTGAACCTGTCTAGTGAATAAAATACCTCGAACTCGAAGAAGATTTGTCATCCTCAATCATACGAGATATGATAGGAGTGGGCATGGTTTTGAATTTGACCATTTAGGAGTATGTCGGACTGCACACTCTATGGATCTGACCATGGTTCAGTGGTTTGATTCTCGATCGAAACTAGTTAGTTTTTAATTTATAATTTATATTCGATTTATATTGAATTAAACGAATTTGAGCTTGATTTACGAGCAAAAATTTTAAATTTGCATTTATAAAATGTATTGGTGAAAATTAAATGCCAAGATTTAATTATTACAACACAACTAAAATATAAATTTTTCAAACAAAATAACATTACAGTTTTGAGAATCATAACCAAATGAGCGTTTAATGATTCTCCCAATTTTTCGGCTCGGGGTTGAAAATGTCCATCTTTAAAGATCACTAAATCTTTCTGTTCCGTTATCATCCTATAAAAAGAAAAATACATGAACCCAACAAAAACTTGATATCTCAATCTAACAAATAAGAGATAACATCGTTGAATCTGTCTGAATTCGCCTTATTATCATCCCTACCGTAATAAATAAACATATCTATAAAAACCCGAACCCAACCACAAAAGCCTCTCACAGCTTCTTTCTCCGACACAAGCCATGGGCGTTTGTTTCTCGTCGGAAACCGCTCCCAAACCTTCCCGGCGGCGAGAAACAACGGTGCAACTCCACGGCGGAGGAGACATTCGAATCAAGCAATCTCCGCCGCTGCCGGCGGCGAATGTGATCATCGGCGCCGAGGGGAAGGTGCAACGGTACGGCGGGCCGGTGAAGGCGAAGAGGGTCGTCGCCGAGAACCCGAACTGCTTCCTGAGCAGCTCCGAGACGATGAGCGTCGGGTCGCGTGCTCCTCACGTGCCGGACGACGAGGACCTCCGGCCCGACCAGGTATACTTCCTGCTGCCCGTCTCGCGCGGCCACGTCCCGAACCTTCCCGGCGGCGAGAAACAACGGTGCAACTCTGCGATCTCGCCGTCAGGTCCAGCTCCGTTCTCGGCGGAGACGCCGGCGACCGGTGGTGACAGATTCATTTACGGGTGACTTAGTGTTGTGATTTGTATGTGAGGAAGCTTTGCCCACTGTTTTTTAGTTAATTACGGAAATGCCACTCTCCCAATTATCCTCGTCCTTATAAGCAGGCTGTTCACGGTTCGGTTTTGAATCCAACCGATAGAATTCAGTTCGATTCGGTTTTGAACATATCGATTTCTGGTTTGGTTTGAGTTCTTATGAACCTGGTTTCGTGAAATTCTCACGTTTTAGATCGTTTTGACCTAACGATTTTTCGGTCGGATTTTTTAAAACCGATTTTCATGAAATTCTTCGTATTTTGGGCCGGTGTTGAACTTTTTTTTTGCAGACCAATATTTTTAGGTACAGTTAATAAAGATTGACGAGTTATTTAAAAAATATTATTATTGATTGAGTATCTTGAGGATGCAAGACTTTGTATGACTAAACTTAAATGAGCCTAACATATTTTAAAATGCGAGCAAACCTCGATCTGGACGGACTGATGGTATGACGGAAGAAAATGCACGGTGGATTGGATCAGATCAGCTCGAACGAATGAGAAGTTCTATCTATCCGATGATAAGTGTTTACATTTTTAAGACAATCTTACCGGAAATTAATAAGTCAAAATAGTCAGAAAAGTGAGGATTTCATAAAATTTGGTTTGTAACAAACCCGAATCGAATTTTATCGATTTGGTTTCAGTTTCTATTTTTTTTTAAAACTGAATTGATTGGACTGGTAAACCGAACCGACTCAAAATCCAACGGCGAGCATCCTTGGTCATTTTTGTAGATGAAAATGCAAGCAACTCTGAATCATTGAACTAAACATTATGATTCTTACATCTATTCTCTAGCATTTCAGCTTTTCTTGATCTCTACTCTGCACAAAACTGAAAATAAAGAATATGAATAACAAAGGAGGTGAGCTCTGGATCATCACTTCACAAGCTCCTTGCATATCAAGAACCTGAACCTCAAGTCATGAGGAACCCATTCCATCACCTTCTTCCACTTCCCTGCTACATAATGCTTCTTCAGGCTCCTCCTCAGCGACTCCGGCAGCGATCCCCCGATCATCTCCATCACCCCTGCTTCGCACAGTCCCGAGTCCCTAGCGAACGACTCCACGATCTTCGGTAACAGGATCTTCCTGTCCTTGCGCACGCCAAGCGCTGCCCGAATGTACTCTCCCTTGGCCGCCTCCAGTTCCTGGAGCACCCTCTCTGGCGTGTAAACCCGAACCTGCGAGAAATTGCAGTGCATGTAAGATCTTTACAGAGCTATAGTTCGCTTTCTTGATTCTTGATCCTTGATTCTAGGTTATGCTATCACTTTCTTGAATCGAGAACCGGGGCGAACCATATTCAAGAACTGATAACATATTTTGATCATATATTTCTCTGAACCTGTCGATTGTGGTTTGAATCTTGTAAGTTAAAACTACCGGTTAAACAATAAGAACCGAGCAAGCTGCAATTGTATATAACTATAAAAGCATAACTTTCGTCTTTCGATTTCGAATGTATGTTGTATTGCATAAAAACTCGAATATTTTTTCATTCCATGATGTTCAGTTCAGACCCAAAATCGAGAACTAGATTGAAGTAAATAAATTACGTAATCAATCCGAAAAATAAGATGGATACTAATTTAGCTCATAAGTAAAGCCTAAATGAAGTTCTGTCACATTACGGTCCGGTCCAGTTCTAACAAAAAAATCACTTGAGTAATGTGACCTGAATTTCTCCATCAATTCTGGATCTGATTCCTAATATCGAGAACCAACTGGTCTGGTTCGATCCGACTCTTGTCCAAACGGTTTGAGTAACCGGACTATGGACACCCCAAGGTATACATCTATGTTTCGGTTCTTTGGAATGAAAAAAGAAGAAGCATAAATTCAATATCAGATTAACATACCGCAGGATCGGAGTGCCTTCCCGAGCAGAGGCCGAAGTGCGACAGAGGTTCTTGATTCTCAACTCCATAGGTTCCTCGCTCGTCGCTGTTCTTGAACTTCGCCTTCGAAGAAATCAAGAAGCGAATCCACTGCAAGAACACAAACACATTTAGTTTCTGTCAGCAAAAACGATATTTAAATAAGCATTTCAGTCAAGATTCATCGGTTCTTACGTTTCCATGGCCCGAGCACCTGCATCCGAGGATAGAGCTCCGTATAGTGTCTGCACTCACCGTCACGCCCCCGACGTTATAGGCCGCCTGAAAAGAAAATAACGATCCTTAAGAAAGTTGATTTCAGAGCTGTATCGGGGATGATTGATTTTTTTTCTTACCTTTAACAGTAAAAACACTCTCTTCATGTTGTTCTGTGGAATCCCATAAGCCAAAAACGCCTATTTTGGAAGATAGTATATGTTATCAGCTTGCATCAGAAACATAACCGTTAAAAGTAATCGGTTCTGATCAAGAACGTTACATGCATCACAAGCGCATTATGAACATTAATCCAGAATGCAACCTTCTCCTCTCGACTCAACTTCCTCGGATTCACTTCCTCTAAATGCGAAATCAGAGACCTGCACCAAGCAATTAGATAGATTATAGATACACGGAAATGACACAACACGATAGAAAATGAGCTTGCTCGCTTGCTCACCTATAGTCTTGCAGCAAGAGATCTACGTCTCCCAACTTCTGACTATCCCTATAAATCCACGAGATTTCGAGCATTGTGCTGTATGGTCCACTGAACTCGTTCAGTCCTTCCACGTGAAAAGGGTTATCTGATTTCACGGCAAAGGAGGAGTTTTTTCGGAACCCTGGGCTCCAGATATCGCGCGGAGAGAACCCACTGACTGATGACATAGACGAGCTGGGAGATGAGCCGGGCGGGTCTGCAAGCTTGCAGTATACGGCTGACATGCACTTAACCATATCTTCCGCCAGTCTGTTAGGCGTTTCTCGGACATGATCAGATATACGAGTTCCTAGATGCTCAGCTAAGCTAATTAGACTTGGCGTATTCTCAGCATACTGTTAAGAATCGATGCAGATCAAAACCAGAGGCATAAACCATAGAGAGGACTAAAGTCTTAAGAGTCTTAAGTTGAGACTTCCGTTACCTCGGTCATGGACAGAGGCTGGGAGTGGCAGGCGCGGAGAGCTTTGCCCAAAGACTCTCGTGTAGGAGAGGTTTTGGCGGAAACTGCTGATAGCATGGAGTGGCAGCGAGGAGTGACTTGTGGTGACAGGTTCATTGTCCTTGGAGAGACGTCGGGTTGGAGTGCCATAGGTGAATTATTTCGTTCATCAAGTGTCTTCCGATACAAGGTTAACAGATACTGCTCTAAATACACGACTTCTAGCTCCAACACTGCGATCTCCCTCACCAATTCTGTTGCTGGCTGGATAAATTCACGATGCCAAACGTGTCAAAAACTCAAAATATACCCTAAAAAGAAAATTAGACCGCTACTGTAAAGCAATAGGCATGACTCGGCTAATTGTGCTTATCATCTCAGCTAATCGTGCTTATCATTGTTTCAGTTCTTGAAATCATCGTTTTGGTTCTTGAAAAATGGATAACACGAGAATTTACCTTTGTTGCTGAGCTTTCATCTGTACTGGCAGCGCGGAGGGAGGATCTGTAGCTCAAGGCTTTTTCTAAAGCGTGCCGCACCTCAAACTGAGCTTGCAATCGCGTCTCCAGCTGTAGAATCTGTATATAAACAAAATAAAACGATAATGCCTCCTAATTCAGAAGCAAGAGACCAAATGTAGTTTGTTTCTCACCTCTTGCTTCAATGAATTGTGCTTCTCAGCCTCACGGGATCGTTTTTTCTTAATCTTGTTGTCACAGTCCTTCGGATACTATTATAAGTTAGATTTGCACAAAGACATTGATGAATCAAAAAATGCAGTGAGTTCATTTTCCATTTGAATTAGTACTTTTGAGCTTTTTAAGCAAAAAGGGTGAGAATGAGATTTTGTTACCATTTTTAAATGCTGTGAATCCTGTGATGCTTCAGAGGAAGGTCCTAAGCCATCTTCATCAGCCCTCTTCTTGTCAGGAAAGCTGCCATGGATAAGAAAATCAGTAGCTAAAGATGTGAGAACAAAAAAAAGGCATTTACAATACCATGTCCCAAAACCCATCAAAATAGGTTTCAAGAAGTTGAATTTGGAGAGAAAAAAGATGGAACAATAAGGAAATCTCCTAAAACCCCATTTTACCCTCTATTGAAGCTTTGAGGGTCTGATTTCAATTTCAGGCCAAAACCCTTCATGCTTTTTTTTTAGTGCTGATAAGCAAATTAGCTGTAGAAATTGGGGTCTTATGCATAGTTCTGAGAGGATGGTGCATGGATCATGTGAAACACACCATATGAACAGTTATGTGTGTGAGAGCTAAGGTTTTGAACTTTACCACAAATCCAACAGTTACTAAACGTGTACATGACCACAAATCCAATAGTATTCTAGAAGTTGAATTTGGAGAAAAAAAAGATGGAACATTAAGGAAAGCTCTCCTAAAATCCCATTTTTATACTCCATTGAAGCTTTGGGAATCTGATTTAAATTTCATTTTCAACCCAAAACCCTTCACGCTTTGAAGGGCTAGTAAGCAAAATAGCTGTAAAAATTGGGGTGTTACTGTTATGTATAGATTTGAGAGGAACATGTGAGCCACAACATATGAACAGTTGTGAGAGCTAAAGTTTTGAACTTTACCACAAATCCAACACATAAGTGTTGCAGTTCAAGCAGCCCATTAACCAGAAAGGCAAGAAACTGAAGCAATGATGGTCAAAATGATTGCAAAATAACAAAACAGCTTAATTGGCATTCCCATACCTCTTTGAACGCTTGTGTCTTGAGGTCACTCTCAATCCCAACATTTTACCTCTCCTAGGCTTCTCAGAACCCCACCTTTGAGAACCATAACAAAACCAAACATCAGTGAAACAGAAAGAGTTGTGGGGAAGAGGAAAATGAAGAGAAGCAACAATTTACCTTCACACCAAAATGATCAAATGGGTAGGGTAGGTCCAAAATTTTCACTTTTCTTGTTTTTTTAGCAAAAACAAAAGCTCCCAAGAAATACCCACATGGCCTATATAAAAGTTAACCAGAAAAAAAAACCTATCTTTTTTTGTTGTGTTTTGAGTCTTTTGACCAGTGAGTGAAGCTAAGGATTTCAATTTGAAGACCCTTTGGTGTGTAAAGGTGATAGCTTTTGCTAGAAGAAACCAAGCTTATGGAGAGAGCTTTGTAATGGAGAAGAAGATGAAGAAAACCTCCAAAAAAGACAATTTTCAATGAAAAAGACAAGTTAGAGGAAAAAATGAAATGAAAGAGAGATAAAAGGGAGATGTATAAATACATATAATATTGATCACAATCCAAAAACCTCACATTCTATTCTCTTGTTGGGAAGCAAGTGGGATTTGGTGAGTGTCCTCCCATCTCTTGTCTCATAGTGTCCTACTTCACATAGCCTCATGCCTATGCATATGTAGGTGTATGTCTATGTGTATGTAAACACATGATATGAAGCTCCTATGGTATCAAAGTCTCAATCTTTTTTTCCAAGGTTTATGGCGACACAACTAGGATGTATCAATAAGTGGTTTGCATAGTGTTTGAGTCATTAATGTTTCCATGACCATTGAGTAAATGTTGCAAAGAAACAATTTTTAATGATAATCAATATGGTCAAGATGCAAAGAATAATGTTTATAGGATATTAAGTACAGCTAAGTCAAGTATCAAACTTTGACTTTAAAGACTAATAAATGACACTGGGACTACTCACAAAAAAAATTCAAAGCAGACTCGTAAAAATTTGAATAGAATCAAAGTAGTTTGATTCAATTTAAATTAAAACATAAGATAAAATAGTTCGATTTTGGTTTGTAAAAAGTGAATAGAATCAATTTGGATACTTTAGGTGATTTATTTTCATTAAGCTGACCAACAAAACATAAGAAATCTTTTAATTAAAAAAGACACAATAGTGAAAGATACGTGAAAAACAGTTCAAATAAAATTGAGCTGAAATTTGACCAGCTCTAGATCATACTTTAACCGAATTCCATTGTTTCGAATTCAAATTTGATTTTCCAAGAATCAACTAGTTCACTTCGGTTAGGTTTTGAACCAATTCGACCCGAACCGAACCACGAGCACTCCTAAATGACACCAACAAGCACCAAATCACAAACAGAAAAATGGGTTCAAGTCTAAATTTTGGAGGTGACCCAATATTCCAAAACAGTGAAAAAAACAGAATGCAGGTTAAAAGGAAATATCACATCACCTCAAAAGGGGAGGAAATGTAAAGGAGACTTAAAAGTGAAGGAGCTTTTATGGGGTTTTTCTCTTTGTTTTGGGGTAAATTAGGAGATACCCACATTTGTCCCTCACTCCACAGCTGACTATTGTTTGTCTCAGAATCACCCATAAAAATACGGGTCCATATCCATAGGCTCCATGTTAACCATATACAAATAAAAAAAATAAAAATAAAAGTAAAAGTAAAAGCAAAAAAATAAAAGATAAAAATTGTTTGTCCTGTTGCTGCAACTCTGCAACAGTAGATTCAGATTTTTTATTGGCAACTTTTCAACAGCACACCTTTTACTTGAGATTGCAGAAGAGAACAAACACTTGGTTACTAGACAGAATAAAAGATTATGACTGGTCAATTTTGTTTTTGAAAAAATCAAGAATTGATGAAGAAAAAACTCAAGATTATGTGATGCACTGAGATGAGCTTTGTTTTGTTGTGGGATGTGCTCAAGAACTGTGTTTGATATTCAAATAAGGTTGGAGATGGGTTTTTATTATTTTGTATGCAAATGAAACTTCTATTTTATCTTATTATCAACATTTTTGTGCAGTTGGGATGGTGACAACATTTGTGAGAATTAGTTTTCAAATGAATTTTGACTGACATGTTTTATGGATTTACTAGACTATGTACTTCTATTGACTATGTTCTTTATTAATAAATAACTGAGGTTTTTCTCAAATAATTTGTTAAAATGATATGTATAAGATGGCATGATTAGTTCAGACCAAATAAGTAATGTATATGGTTCAAGAATTCTCTATTTGCCCAATTAAACTATCGGAATAAATTATGTTTAATTTCATATTAATTTATGAATATTCGAAATCTAATTGACTTTTTAGTAGTCTTTAAAGACTTTATCCGTACGACCATCGTTTAACATTTTTTTAAAATACTGACAAATGTGACCATCAATATGTCATGTTCATTCTTAATCGACCAATGGTTGAAATTTTGAGAAATGAAAGACTCATTAAGTTATTGAGAATTTGAGTTAACCAAGTCAAAAACAACAACAAATATACATAACACAACAAATTTAAAGAACAAGACAAACAAAATAGACTCGAACCATGAATATCAAACCTCCAGACCGATCACTTCATTCATGGACTCTAACTCGTTGAACTGATCAAAGTGAACTCATAATTGATTCAAAACATATTTTAACGTCTTCAATCAAGAAAATACACGATTAAAATGATTTTAGATTGTGGCCCATCGAATATGTTGACAATAATCTTGAAAACATGGATTCTAGTCGTGAAAATGATGCATGTACCGAAGTTCTGTGCATAAATGACTTAGATTCATGTTTTGAAGTAGAGATTGGGAAGAAAAAAAAGAGTGAAGTTTCCATTGAGATTCGGACAAACAAGTCAATGCCAATCATGTCCATCTCATTCTCTTCCCATTCCATATTTCCATGTTCCATGTTTTTTTTAAACCGTTGTCTTGTCCCCACTATTGTCTTTTCCATTGTTATGAACTTGTTCATCAGCCCGAAGAAAATGAAGTACTTTTCATGAAACAATTACAGCGAGAAATAGAATATTGGCCATATGAAATCGCAAAAAAGACAGTGATATGTTAAGTATTGAAATTGTGGATCGCGCGATCACTGATTTATTGATCGATGGATCATTTAGTTGTACGATTATTCAATATATCGATCGTATTGTTAGGTCGAGAAAAAAAATCGCCAAAAAAGAAGGCCTCTCGTCACATGAAAAAAAGGCTTATGTCGATGAACGTCGCCGAAAAAGAAGGCTTACTATCGGTGAAAGTCGTCAGAGAAGAAGGCTTGCCGTCGATTGATACTTGAAACAGAATCACAGTCGCGATTGGTTATGGAAGAGGTAAATTTCATTTGTTTTGTTAGTTGACTATTTTGTCATTTCTTATTTTAATTAAATTATTCTTAAGTTAAAATTAATGATTAATGATCGACATAAATCATTATCATTCTATGAATGTTAATAATTCTCAAATTTGTATTTGAAGCATGATTTGTTGGGGAATGCATCCAAAACTCGGCCCACTAAACACCAAATACATGGTAAGTGTTGAGTCAACAAAAATCATCACATCCTACCATTTCCGAATTTGGATAAATTGGCAATCAAGTGCATATTGATAATTACAAAATAATTCTTTGACTACTACACAATAATCCAAATCTAAAAATTACAAATCTCTGATACGAAAAATAATTAAGATAAACACCAAATTATTATTTAATAAATACTTTATCATCTTTATCTTAAACTCAGCTCAACATCAACTTATATTCTTAATTTTTTTTATAGGAACTTATATTCTTAATTAACTCAGCCATTCATCTATTACGCATAACATAATAAATATGTATCTATAAATAAACAATAAACCAATTATTTAAAATAAAAAACGGTATTTATATTAACATTTCGTTGTAGGCATATACACATACTTATATATAGATAATAATAATAATAATAATAATAATAATTACCATAAAAATAAAGTGTGTGGTACAAAGTACAGAGCACGATTAGATACATCCTCTTAATAGATTATTAAAAAAAAGACGCAAAAACCATAGCAGCAAAAAGCAAATAGATCCCCAATTCCCAAATTTTCTGGTCTCCACCATTATTAGGGCTTCTTTGTAAAAATTCATTTTTTCAATTTCAATCCCCAAAATTACCAGTACACACCAACTCCTCTACTAACCCTTGTTTTCTCCAACAAAAAAAATACAATCTTTATAAGTTTTGGCCACATCCCATCTCTGAAAAACCATGCCCTAACCAAAACTAGTCACAGAGCACATCATTATAGCACTTACCCATATATAGTGAGAGCACCAAAAAAAAATTGCCCACAAAATTGACAACCCTATACAAATCTATAAGCCACACCACCATGGCAAAAGATGGTATCAAGGTACATTACACACCATCACTTCTCCAGTTCCCTATTTTTTTTTCTTGGTCTGTCTCTATTTTTTTAGAGCCTATGTGTTCTGTGACATTATTGACCTTGCTGCTCAGCTTCCTTGTGAAGATAAGGACACACATCAATTGGGTCATTTGGGTGGAATCGTGGAAACCCCTTTTTTAGTTTGATTTTGGGGTTTGGGGGCATGGGTTGTGGTTGTGGGATTGTTCTGGTTCGGACCCACCTTTTGGATTTGGGGATGATTGGTCTGCGTGTTGGTGATCTGTGGATGAGTAAAGCTAGGGTTTTTGTCATTGTTGTGCTGATTTGATGAATGTGGTATTGGTTTTTGATGTGTTTTGGTTCGTGGGTTTGGTCCTTTTTGGCTCCTTGACTTTGCTGTGTCTGTAAAATTGCAACTCTGTTGATTGCTGATATGGGTTTTTGTTGGGTTCTTTCAATTTTGAGTTTTGGTACTGATTATCAATTATTTGACTCACTGTGTCTATTGCTCGGAAAATCCCATGACTAGCTTAGTTTATGTTATTGTGTCATTTATGTTTTACAGAATTGGGCTAGTTTGGTTTTTTCGTATAGTTATGGTAAAGGTATGGCTTTTTCAAACATGTTTCAGATAAACCTTATATTTTTTCTTTTGTTACCAGCAACTTGACTGCATTTTTCCATTTAGCTATGTTTAATTGAAGTTTTATGAGGCATGTTTCTCTATTTGATTTTACTAAATTGGTATTTTTAATTGCTTTCGGAACATTGTCCTCAAATGGCATGAATCATAAATGAAGAGCATGCTTATCGCGTATTAGATAATAAAATTAGTATGTAATGTTGCTGAAACTTCATTCAAATTGTGTGTTTAACCTGTAATCGACATAATACTCACAGCACCCATTTTATCCCTTAGTACTAGTTTGTCGCGTTAAAATGATATATAATTGTGTCCGTATTTGGTATTATCCTTCAATTGTAGTATACAGCGCATACACAACAGTATTCTGTTTAGGGCACATCTTCAGTATTATTTTTTTCCATATTGTTGCAAACTTTATTTCCTATTTAACAGTATAGAAATGGTATGCCAGTCAATTATGGTTTGTTGATTAATGCTGGACTCATAATTATGGTTTGTTGATTCTTGTAATGTGAGAATAAATAACCTATTTTGGAAGAAAAAATCAATGTGTTTCGAAAAAAAGATGAGGTTTAGGAAGAACTTTGCACAATATCTAGAAATCACACCAATAATGGAAACCGTAAACAAATAGCACCGTGTGTGTGATGTTTAATAATTAATCATTTATGGTATAATTTCTGGTAAGTTATATTGCATATTTCTCATCAAGCATGGTTATAGTATGTGATTACCATTCATTCTAGATTTCTAATCTATATCTCACTTCCTTTATACGTCTCCCCTTCAATAATCATGCGGAATTATTGTTTCTTTCCTGAACACTTTTCAAATGGTACTTAATTATTCTTAAATGTAGAACACCACGTCTTTGAATAGGACATATGGATTCAGTTGGCATGGTTCTCATTGCTTCTATCTTCCTGATTAATTTAGGTAGCTTTTGCATTCAAACTCAATTTGAACATGGAACTGGTGAAGTTGCTTATTTTCCAACCTATTGATAAAAAAAGTCAATTAAATTGTCTTTTGTCAGCCCTTAGATATTTTTGTGGCACAAGGCACAAAATGGTGCATAGTTTTTTTCTGGAGCCATGACAGAAGGCACGATGCGAGGCTCAAAAGTGTGTTACAAATAAGAAAAAAATATGCTGAATGTATTTAAATATTAATGATACTACTAGCAATCGTTCTTATGGCTACAGATAAATTTATACTGAACTGCATGCAATTAGTTGTTGGGTATTCAAAATATTGTATCATTTTAAATTATCATATTTTGTTGTGCATAGAAGAAATTTATCATCATACAATTATTTCTTAAGCCTCGGTTGGTTTCAACAGGTAATTTAGTTGGGCAATAATCGGTGGTAACATATGCATTGTGCAGTATTCAACTTTTAGCGGTCGAATAATGGAAGTGCTTCCTTGTTCTGGTGCTCAGTACGTTGGAGAATCCAAGTGTCCTCAACAGGGCTCGGAAACATCTTTTACATATGATGCAGAATCTAGCTGCCTTCAAGATAGGAAGCAAGTCGAGGTGGAGGATGGTAGTAGACTCGATAATTTGTTGGTAGATGGAGAATGTCACTATAGCGCATCTTCATTACTCGATGATGAATCGGAAGGTCAAAAGTTATCTAGTGGCTTTCACGACGAGGATGCCGATATGAACACACGGAAAAGTAGCGCGGAGCCTGGTTTGGCCTCTGAGAACTCCTGTCAAATTGTGGATACTATTGAATGTGAATTACCGGGCTGCAATAGGGAGGGAGAGTCATCTCTTTCAGAACCGATATGGCTGCAACATGATGAGCCCGTGGCTTTGTGGGTCAAGGTAATTGTAACTGTTCATTTTTGTTTATCGTGAATACATATATTTTCTTTTGTTTACTTCATATGTTTTTTGTTTAATTTTTGAGAAAATTGCAAAAAGGTGCCCTATTATCTGACACTTATGCAAAAGGGTGTTGTGTTGTTTGTCAATGGAAAAAAGTGCCCTGTTGTTTGATTTTTTTTGCAAAATGTGTATATTTTTTTATAAAAATGAGGAAATTGCCCCTGAAATTAAGAATTAAGACTCTGTATTCATATTTTTTCATCTCGGGTTTTTTCATGTGCAGTGGAGAGGTATGTGGCAGGCAGGAATCAGATGCGCTAGAGCCGACTGGCCATTATCGACTTTGAAAGCAAAACCGACTCATGACCGGAAGAAGTATTCCGTCGTATATTTTCCACACACAAGAAACTATTCTTGGGCTGATACACTTCTCGTCCGCCCCATAAATGAGTACCCGCAACCTATCGCATATCGGTCACATGACGTTGGACTGAAAATGGTTAAGGATTTGTCCGTCGCGCGTCGCTTCATTATGCAAAAGCTGGCTGTTGGCATGTTGAATATAATTGACCAATTTCATACTGATGTACGTAATTTGCTTTTTGTTGGGAATTTCAATTTTCAGTTCTTCATACTTTTAAGTTTTGAGTTTTATCCGAACGTTCAAATTATTCTGAAGTAATTACTAGAGACCTGCTCGAATGTGTGTAGGCTTTGGTTGAGACTGCTCGTGATGTAATGGTTTGGAAGGAATTTGCCATGGAGGCATCTCGCTGTGGTGGTTATTCAGAACTTGGAAGAATGCTTGTGAAGCTACAAAATGTAAAGTTTTGTCCCTGTTTTCTTGATATTTCTTGTACTCTAATGTATGCTATATTGACTGTTATTCGTTCACGTTCGTATATACATATGATAGACACCACCTCATTAGCCCAAATTATTACACATAAATATATAGTGGAGTTTATGAAAACAATCTCGTGATAGTATTCAGTATAGATAGATACACGAGTGCTCTACTTTTGTACATCAGATATTTCATTTCAATAGGAAATACTCAAAACTACACTCTTTATTAATGCATGCATGCATTATCTACGAAAGAAGTACGATTCTGTTTGAACTTTAAATTTGCTTAAATTATTTTTTTGTTCTTCCAGATTTGGTATACGTTTTTGTTTTTAATTAATGTCTTTATTGACCTCTACAGATGATACTACGACGCTACATAAATTCTGATTGGCTAGAACAATCTTTCAACTCATGGGCAGAACGATGCCAAATTGCAAATAGTGCTGAATCCATTGAAATGCCAAAGAAGGTACAGGCTATAGCTTATCGCCTTAATGTTGATTTCACAAGATTACCTGTTTTGACATTAGATAAATCAATCTATAGCGTTACATGCACAACTATCGTTTCTTATAAAGCAACATGATTTTGCTGTCAATGTGTCAAGGGCATGGTGTTTTCTTCTTGACAATAATCTCGTGAGATCTGTGTGGGAAAGAAAGTAATAGTTTCTTTGGTTTTTTGGGAAACTTATTGCGCACTGGTCTTGCCATGTCTCTGTTTGAAGAACGCCAGATATTATTTTAATCAATTTGCCTGCCCAACCTCACCGGAAAAAATAAAGAAAAGACAAAAAGAAGCAATAAAGAACCACTCAACATGGTCAAATGGACTTTCGTTTCTTCTCAATTACTAGCTAATGATGGTTGCTACTTGCCACATTCCTATGAAGCCCTCCAGGGCGGTCAGGCTCCATCTTTGGCACGACTTATGCTTGGCAGCTATGAAATGAAATTACCTCTTCCATATAAGAAAGTAGAATGAAAAGACTAAATAATTCAAAAGAACAGAGTTATAATATAATCTTGTCGTCCTTAACTTCCTCCAACTCAATTTTGTTTCAGTAACGCATGAAGTTTTCATATGTTAATGCTATGTACTTGCATTTCATCTAATCATAAAAAAGTTTTTCCATATTTTTGAAGAAAGTAACTGACATTTCCATTATTTAGGCATATTGTGTTTGCTCATCACTGATTCATTTCTTCTATCCTCTTGTTCAGGAATTGTACGATTCTGTTCTGTTCAACGAAGTCAACTCTCTGTGGGACGCGCCAGTACAGCCCATGCTGGGCTCCGAGTGGAAAACCTGGAAGCACGAAGTCATGAAATGGTTTTCAACGTCTCATCCCACACCCATCGGCGGAGACATGGATCAGCGAAGCACAGATGGTCCCTCAATCCCAATCTCGCAAGTCAGCAGTAGGAAGCGGCCCAAGCTTGAAATCCGGCGCGCTGAGCCTCACACATCACATGCTCCCACCAAAGGCTCAAATCAAGCCCAAACCGTCGAGCTCGGTTCTGAAATTTTCAACAGTCGCGACGTGGTGAACGCCACTGCAGTAGCTATGGAGTTTTGTGAAGGGAAAGATAATGGTAGCGTTGCCGATAGATGGGATGGGATTGTAGTCGAAGCGGGAAACTCTGAGCTTGCACAGTCGAGGGATGTGGAATCAACGCCTTTAAGTAAGAATCGGCGGTGTGTAGCGTTTATCGAGGCAAAGGGAAGGCAGTGCGTGAGGTGGGCGAACGAAGGCGACGTTTACTGTTGCGTGCATTTGTCCTCTCGTTTCTTAGCCAGCTCCTCTAGAGCGAGAGTGGAAGTTACTTCCCCGGCTGACACAACGCCTATGTGCGGAGGCACCACTGTGCTCGGCACCAGGTGCAAGCACCGGTCTCTGCTCGGGTTGTCGTTCTGCAAGAAGCACCGACCCCAGAAAGACGGGAAGAACAATAATTTCAACTTTTCGGAGAATGTGAATAAGCGGAAGCATGATGAGATTATCGCTCGCTCAGAAACCACTCGCGGTAAAGAAATAGTAGTCTCGATGGTAGAAGATGGCTTTGAGGAAAAAGTTAGCTTAACCGGGGCATTGGGCGATTCAGGTGAAGACCACGATAGAACAGGAACGCTGCATTGCATAGGATCCTCCCCCGACAGTATTACCAGTTTGTGTCGGGAAATTCCCAACCGACACACGCTATACTGCGACCATCACCTCCCGAGCTGGCTCAAGCGCGCGAGAAACGGCAAGACCAGGATAATATCAAAGGAAGTGTTTACTGATCTCTTGCGGGGATGTCGCTCGCTGGAGCAGAAGCTGCACTTACACCTAGCGTGCGAGCTCTTCTACAGGTTCTTCAAAAGCGTTTCATCGCTAAGAAACCCGGTTCCCATGGAAGTCCAGCTCCAATGGGCCTTATCCGAGGCTTCCAAGAATCCTGGCGTTGGCGAGCTGTTGCTGAAGTTGGTCTCCACTGAGAAGGAGAGGCTCGGGAAGATTTGGGGCTTTGGTTCAGGCGATGGCGCTCCGGTAGAAGAATCAGCGATGCTGCCATATGAAAATGACAAGACCATAAAATGCAAGCATTGCACGAGGGAGTTTCTCGATGACCAGACGCTCGGTGCCCACTGGATGGAGAGTCACAAGAAGGAAGCGCAGTGGCTGTTCAGAGGCTACGCTTGCGCCATCTGTCTCGATTCCTTCACGAACAAGAAGGTCTTGGAGACTCACGTGCAGGAGAGGCACCACGCGCAGTTCGTCGAGCAGTGCATGCTCCTGCAGTGTATCCTCTGCGGTGGTAATTTCGGGAACATTGATGATTTGTGGTCGCACGTGCTCTCTGTCCATCCCAATGACATCAGGGTTTCCGGAGTTTCACAACAGAACAATGTGGTTTCTGTGTCTGTGGCTGAGGATTCTCCTATGAAGGCGGAGCAAGGGAGCACGAGTTACACGCGGAACGACTCGCGTAGGTTTGTGTGCAAGTTATGCAGGTTGAAGTTTGATTTGCTGCCTGATTTGGGAAGACACCATCAGGCCGCTCACATGGGAGCGAATTTATCGAGTCCCCGGCCTAAGGGCGTTCGGTATTATGCTTATAAGCTAAAATCCGGGAGGCTCACCCGTCCTAGGTTCAAGAACGGGCTGACCTCAGCAGCGTATCGGATCAGGAACAGAAACAACCCGGGCCTCAAGAAGCACATCGATATCGCCAAGTCGCTCGGTGCTGGGCGCGTGGAGGCTCGTCCTCATTCAGACGAGGCGCTCGGTCTCGGTAAACTGGTTGAGTCTCAGTGCTCGACGATAGCGAAGATTATGTACTCTGAGATCCAGAGGATAAAGCCTCGACCGAGCAATCTTGACATTTTGTCGGTTGCTCGCTCTTGTTGCTGCAAGTTCAGCCTCGCGGCCTCGCTGGAGTCGAGATACGGGGAACAGCCCGAGCGTCTGTATCTGAAGGCCGCTAAGATTTGCAGCGAGCATAACGTTCAAGTAAACTGGCACAAAGACGGGTTTGTTTGTTCAAATGGATGCAAACCGCTCGAGAAAAATCTGCATTCGACGCCTCCTTCGGCGCCTTTTCCGATTCTGCAAATAGGAAATGATTCCGATCATGCACACGATGAGTTGGAGATGGACGAGAGCCACTACATCATCAATTCGCGTCAATGCGGACAGAAGTCTACACGAAAGTCGATAGTGTTGTGCGATGATATAAGTTTTGGACTGGAGTCGGTTCCAATACCCTGCGTGGTCGATGAAGGTATGTTAGGTTCTGTTCGTGTCGCTGAAGATGGTTCCATGCCTTGGGAGAGCTTTACTTACATTATGAAGCCGCTACTCGACCAGAATCTTGATCTAGACACGGAGGTAGTTTTGCACGCTTTGTGTTCGGTCTTTGATTCAATTCTCTCATATATCTTTCTTATTATAGCTTTGCATGCTTTATGTTTTTCTTGTTTCTTTCTCTTGCACAGAGCTTGCAATTGGGCTGCGCTTGCCAGAATTCAACTTGTCGCCCTGAAGCGTGTGATCACGTGTACCTCTTCGATAATGACTATGAAGATGCAAAGGACATCTATGGAAAGTCTATGCATGGTAGGTTCCCATATGACGAGAATAGTCGAATTGTTTTGGAGGTACCTTCTTCCCGCTCTCAGCTCTCCTTTTAACTTTATTGGTGCTTTTGGATCACTTTTGACCTTATACTATATCCATGCTTATTGACTGCTTTGATTACTAATTTGAATTCGTAATGTTTTTCTATAGCATTAGAAATAGAGAAAATTGCTAACACATGCTGTATACTATCACACTTTTGCAAGACGGTGTTTTGTACTTTGTTAATGGTAAAAAAGTGCTGAGCTTTAAATTTTTTTCAAAAATGACAAAATTGCCCTTAAAATTAACAATTATTTTTTAAAAAGAATAAAAATATTTTTTGTAAGTTTTTCTGAAAATATCTTTTGACTAAAAATTGTATAATAAAATTTTGTAATTTAATTTTTAGTTGAAAATTAATTTATAAAAGTCTTAATTTTTAATTTCATGGGCAATTTCATAATTTTTGTACAAATATACACATTTTGCACAAAAAATCAAAGTTCACAGCACTTTTTTGCCATTAACAAAGTACGCAACACCCTCTTGCAAAAATTTGATAGTTTACAGCACCTTTTTACCATTTTCCCTTAGAAATATATTGATGAATAGTTTTCAATTCACATTGTCGTGCATATACTAAATTCGACAAACTGATCAAACATGTTTTGACCTTCTGGTGGGAGATGATTTCCTGCATCTTCTTTCCTTGTAAAATAGCATTTTCATATTTTCTTGCAAAACCGTGCAGGAGGGTTACCTTGTTTATGAGTGCAATCACACCTGCAGCTGCAGCAGAACGTGTCCGAATAGGGTTTTGCAGAATGGCGTGCAAGTGAAACTCGAAGTTCACAGAACGGATAACAAGGTAATAATATCATAACACTTGCAAATATTTTGACACTATTATTCTGCAGTCTGTGTTTCGATCTTTCTGTCAACTTGATAAGCAGGGGTGGGCAGTGAGAGCAGGCGAAGCAATTCCCCGCGGCACATTTGTATGTGAATATATCGGGGAGGTTGTAGACGAGCAGGAATCGATCAGGAGACACAACAGGTTTCCCGATTCTTTCGTCATAAGCAATTTCTTTTCATTTTGATTTTACTTTAGAGAAAATTGCAAAAAGGTGTCCTATTATATAACACTTTTGCAAAAGGGTGTTTTGTTTTCATTTTTTTTGCAAAATGTGTGTATTTTCATAAAAAATGATAAAATTGCCCCTGAACAGGAGACACGGCAGGTTTCCCGTTTCCTGTCATAAGCGATTTCATTTTCATTCTACTTTATTTTGAACGCTCTCATTTTTGGAACTTCAGGTATGGAGAAGGTTGTAGTTTCATGTACAGCATCGACGCTCAAATCAACGATATGAGCAGATTAGTCGAAGGGCATGTCCAATATGCAATTGACGCAACAAAGTATGGAAACGTGTCACGATTTCTTAATCACAGGTGAGTGGGTTCAATAGTCTTCTGATCTGGTTTTGGATCCCACGTTGCTCATATTTCTATTAAACCGATCAAAAACTGTGCTAAACAAAATTTCTGGTGTTCTGTAGCTGCTCGCCGAATCTTGTGAATCACCAAGTTCTTGTTGAGAGCATGGACTGCCATTGCGCGCACATTGGTCTCTATGCTAGTCGAGATGTGAGCGTCTCCCTCTATTTTATTCATAATTTTAAGGGAAAATTGTAGAAAGGGTGCCCTATTATATGATATTTTTGCAAAAGGTAGCTGTGTTTGCATTTTTTTTGCAAAATGTGTATTTTTATGAAAATGATAGAATTGCCCCTGAAATAAAAAAATAGTTTTAAAAAAATAAATAAATATTTTATAAGTTTAACTAAAACTTGTATGATCATATTTTTAATTAATTATTTAGTTAAACTATTTTAAAAATTGTTATCTTAATTTCAGGGGCAATTTCGTCATTTCATAAAATACACGTATTTTGCAAAAAAGTGCATACACAGCATCTTCTTGCCATTAACAAACAAGAGGACATCCTTTAATGTCATATAATAGGGCACCTTTTTGCAATTTTCCCTGATTTTAAATCTTTTGCATGCTTCAAACTAGGATGATGTGAACGTGAAATTGGCGTTGCTCGGTTTATACGTGTAGTAAATTGTTTATATGGTTTCACGAGCAGATAGCGCTAGGGGAAGAACTGAGTTATGATTATCGGTACAAGACATCGCCCGGAGAAGGGCTTCCATGCCAATGTGAAGCTCCCAACTGCCGCGGCCGCCTTCATTAAACCTCGAGCAGATCAGAATATTCAAATGATCACTCCCAGCGATGATCGTGTTCGGATAAGGTACCCGACAATGTCTTGCAGCAGCTATGATTGTTTGCGGTGCCAGGCAAAGCGCTCGAGCTCGATTTTCTCAAGACCTAGATAGATTCTAGATTGCTTCACAGATTTACCATTTTCATTTTCATGCAGCTTCTTAACTTGAAACTGTGATGTTTAGTCAACAGCCAGTTTTGTGAATGCAGAAGTGGCTGATGTTTGTTTATCATATGCAGTTTATAGAGAAGGTTGATTGGTTACTGAGGAATTGTTGTTTTGAACATTTGAATGGTCAAATGTTGTTTCTGGTTTGGAATTATTGCATATGATCTATAAACCTGTTATTGAAGTTTGGTTAACAAGTTTTATGCATGAACCTATACATTGGTCATGCAATATATTTTCTGGTCCAATTGATGTTTTTATTTTTGTATCTATGATTTAACATGGTATAATAAGTGTTTTAAAAATCTCTATCTCATCTAATTAGTCACTAGATTAATCTTCTGTTATTTAAATTTGATTAGTGTCCAATATCTTTTGGAACATATATCGAAAATAGAATGAAATATTGAAGATAAGCATATGCAGATTCATGGATTTCATAATACAGACCACCGAAAATTATTTGGTTAGGTTACAACGAACCCATCATTTTACTGGGAGTCACTTCGTGCCCTCGAAAGCCCAAAAAATGAATTTATTCGTCCTCTCAACTCCGATTAGTGAAAGAGTTCAGACTGATTCAATCCCGTCAAAACTTCATCTCTCTCTTTTGAAACCCAAAAAAGACAAGGGGAAGGCCATAACTCACACCCACCAAGATTGCCATTCCTGTAAAAAAATGTGATCAAAGTGACCAAAACAATTAAAACCAACAACAAACCATAACCTCCACAAAAGACAACAACACTTGACAGAAACTACCATAATTGACATGTCTTGGGATCTGAGGCCTCTTCACATTGTCCCTCTTCCTGTCTGTAAATGATGATGACATTGATGCTTCCAAGTGCAGAAACATAGAAACCACAACCAACCCACTTCCCGTTTTCTCCCTAACAACTCTCTCACTCAGATCAAAACACCAAAACCCAACTATACCCTCCACAAAGCCCTCAACCACAACCTTGACCAACAAAACCACCCCGACCCACATAGCCACTTGAGCAACTCTCTTGATTGGTCTGTAAAATCTGACCCAGTTCACCAAATTGACTGCACAAGCACATGAATACAGGGGAAACCACAAGTACCAATCTGCACCAACACAAAATTGATTCAATTAAAGAACACTTGGAAATCATTAAATTAAAACATGGTGATGAGGGTACCATGGTCATTTAATTGGACTGATGCAGAATAGGCAAAGAGGAGAGCCATGAGCAGTGAGCACAAGGTGAACAGTTTTTTCGTTGATGCCATGTTCTTCAATTCAATGTCTCTCTTGTTTCAGTGTCTGAAGAGAGAAGATGGTTTTGTGTGATGAGAATTGATGAGAGATGGGAGTGCAATAAAAGTCAACTTTTTGTTGGCACAATTTTTTAATGAATATATTAGCAGAATCTAATTGTTATTTTATATTGTATATAACATAACTGGGGTTACCATGGAAAATGCGCTTCTAGGATAACATAATATTCTGAATTTGTTCGAGATTCGGTGCCTTCGATGAGATCAGACTGAAACAGAGAGTAATTTTGGTCGGAACAAAGTAATTTTAACATTTATCTATTTAAATAATACTTCTATATACATGATTTATTAAAGTGATCAAGAACATTAATTTTAAATTTATCGTTTAATTTTGTTCAATACACTGATACGTAACTTTCATCAAACAAATAATATGAACACTAAAAATTGAGTCTCATGTTCATGATTTGATGAAGATGATGATGCGAAGAATGACAATATATGACCGTATTGATTTCTCTTTTATATGGTCAAATTAAATGACCTCAAAACTTTGACTGTTCTAGATGGAGTTAAAAATGTAAATTTCAGACATTCTCTTAAATAAATCTAAATCTTTCAAAATACATAACTCGATTGGATTTTAATGAGAAGTACAAAACACTATCGATCAGCTATTTTTATCATTAGCATTTTTAGGAAAATGGGCCACAAACTAGGTGACAAAACTGTAGGGGTCCACCAAATTGATGTGTCAGTGTGTCACAAATTGTAAGTCCTTTGTGTGCTGTGAGATTTGAATTTGAATTTTGATTTCAAACACAAAGAGGAACAAGTGTCATATAAATATCTATTACAATCCATGATTTTGATATGTACACATTGACACTGAAAACCAAACAAGACAAAGAAACCATGATTTTGATGTGTGTGTTTATCAATAAAAATTAAAACAATACTTTTATTGATATATTTATATTTATAATTTATATCTTAAATATTCATTTATATTATCTTTATATAATATACTCAATATTTTGATTGCATGTGTATATAAATTTATTTAAATATAATAAAAATTACAAAAAATCCTATCAATTCTCAACTAATCTCCGACTAGTCACTAATTAATCTGATTCTATGTACCCACTTTTTACAACATTGATGATAAATAAGAATATGGTTGGATTTTTAGCGGTACAGTAATATTTATTTTAATCTTGTGATTAAATTGAGATGAGATGTGTTCTCATAAAATATGAATATTCATTCATAAAGATTTTGAAGCATAGAATCTGACTGTTGAAGTCACATTTTTTTAACTGCATTTACAGCATCAAATTGTTATATATTTTCCGGTAGAATTTTTGTTTTGAATATTACATCATTTTCTTTGACTATCCTTAGGCACATCCTAGGTAAATACCGTATTGAGCTTCGAATCCTAGTCCAAAGCCAGGAAGCAATCAGTGTCATCCACTAGGTCACGCTCAAGCTGGTAGATATATTTTACCTTATTATATATACATATATTCTTGACAAATAAGTATTTTATTTGATTTTCTTCAAAAAAATTAAATATTAATTGTTGCACCTTATAAATCCGATAAGTTTAATTTAATAGTTAGCTATGTGTCTATTTTATGTAGTTTGCAGCATGTGACTTCACATATCAATCATAAGTAACTTTAGCTTTCAACATTTATATCAATCATGTTCTCACATGTTTGTGGGAAGATAAATGTATCAGCTATACATTACACGAGTGAGCTCAATTAATTTTGTCACGACCAACCAATTATAGCATCAAATTTACCAATACAATGAAAATTAATTAATAGGGTTGGATATGCTTTGAATTACTTTTGAACCACTTGTATACAATGTTTTTGCTTTTTTTATGAGCGCGTCAAAATTCAAGTGCAAATAGTTTAATTTGGGAGTTAGAGTGTGAAAAGGCCCTCAATCCAATAACTAATATATTACCTTCGTAGTTTGATGATTGAGTTTTTTATCAATAAAAGAAACGTATTAAGAAAGAGAAAATGATAGTTTACTACATCTTATTATAGCTGATTCACACTTTGACACCTTCACTTCTTTTTTTTCTTTCTTTTTTTAGTATCTTAACTATCAGTTTGAGACATCCGTTAATATTTCATTAGACTTAGTGGCCAAAAATGGGCCACATGACTATTTACTTAAAGGAAATACCCAAAATGTCATCGGCTGGAAAAAAAACAAAATAAAAATCCAAAAATCAAATATAAACAGTGGGATGTCTTCTCCGGTGAGCTTCACGGCGACGGGGCTGGAGCTGGAGCTCCGGCAAGGTGGATTTGGTTCAATCTCCAGCAATCTTCATGACAACGGACTGAAGAAACAAGTCCAAAATACAGAGAAGGCATCATACAAATGCTAAAAACTAAAATAGCATAAATGCTTGTAGATTAAGATTGAGTTTCAGTCATATTGGGGTCTTGTTTTTTGTTTTTATTAGGGTTTGAAATATTTTTGACTTACTGAAAATAGTTAGTTCGGTAATTTTGTTGATCAATCAACGAGTCGAGTATAAGGGTAAAGCGCCCAATATGAGGTTCAAGAACGTGAAGAGCCTACAACCCAAAAATATATATGTTGAGTTCATGTATTGCTCACTTGGTGTCCGGGCCTACATTTGATTCCATATCAGATCAAGTTTTAAAAAAAAGATATGATAAATTTTTTGTGTAGTGATATAAATACTACATTACTGTAACTAGTTAGTCGGATTTTTTGTGGCTAAATATATCGTTTCTTTCTCAATAAAAGTTCTCTCTCGTAATTGATTCATTCATACATGGTCGATGACTAAACACGCTACTCTTAGTATCCTTATTCAATATCTTCGTACTTCAATTTTCATGAAAAAATGAGCTTTTAAAAACATAAGAGAAAAAAAAAAAGAAATT
>JAYMTP010000759.1:0-29454 GCA_036897365.1 Geranium brycei
TGTGATCAACCAAGTTGTCGAACCAATTGTTCCAACATTGTGTTCGACATCTTGCAACTACTACTAAAACATAATTTCAGACCTTATGATAACTATAAAGTCAATAATTTTTTTTGAATTAATAAGGTCAGTAATTTAATGGTCATAAGCAACAATGTAACCAAGGTAAAAACAAGTTATAAATAGACTCGTATCTTTTCAATATTAGATATTAATATTTTAATGTATAAGAGAAATTTAGAAGACATGTACAATTTATCGATATTCCTCAAATAGTGATAGGAAGCATATATAATTCGATCAGAAGAAGTGTAGTCATTGTTGATAAGTAAAGGGTTATTTTTAAAATATAAGTAAAGGGTTATTAGTAATTAATTTACTATGGTTGCTGATCAAAATATAAGGAATTGGTTAGGTTTGGTGCGGTAAATAAATGGGTGCATGTGGGCTTGCTTCAATTACATATTTTCAGTACCTCAGATAAACAAAATTCAATGCTAAGGACCTACCAAAATAAACCAAAAATTCTCAACACAACATGTGTGTCATTTTCAATCCACAATTCATTTACAAATCAATAACGAACCATACAGTGGATTATTTATGTATACAACACAAAATTTGTTACTGACATTGACAGCTAGCTTGTGTTCTTTCGTTGACAAATTCCACAATTTACCATATAATTTCAAGCCATTCGTTTTGCTAGTGCACAATGCACAACCTACCTCACAATCGCACAATCGATAAACCGATTATTAATGAAAATTAAGGTATGTAGATATTGATAGGTGAATATTAAGTTGAAAAAATAATTGGGTAAATAATTTGAGAATGTGATGTAATATTCAAAAATTGACTTTAGTTTTGTTCAAGTTAGTGAAAGTAAGCAAACAATTAATGGGGTCTCATGATTTTGTATAATGAATATCGATCTATATGGAACAAATTTGGAGTAATGTGAGTTTGGCTTAATTAAGGACTCCGACTCTAGGCTGTATTAATTATTATATACATATTCATTGATAATAATGGGACTTTTATAGTAGGGTGTTAATTAGATTAATCTGATTTATTTCGCAATCTCAACCTTGAACAAGAAAATCATGATGTTTGGTCACACATGAATTGAGCCGTTTCATGTGGAAAACATCATGCCCGGGATGTGAAGTGTTGGGAAAATCTCGAGTTCGAATTGATCAGTAGAACTTATTGATAAGTTAACTCTATATATTTAATAGTAAAGTTGATAACTCCTATCTATTACTAATACTTGCCTATATTTTCAAGCCACATCATCTTTCAATGATATATAAATGAATTTATTGGGGAAAGTTGGGTAATTAATCCGGACGAATATTATCTTATATGAAATTTAGTGTTATCACACACTAAATTTAAGTTAGGGGTTGTCCTCACCTAAATTATGATTATATTAGATTTTTTTATTTATTATCGATAAAAAAAGTTCTATAAGTATCTATTTTTTCTTTATTTAGAAAATATATATTATTTCATCACGCGATAATGAATCATGGCCCAGACATGGGGCATTACACCATCTTGACATTTACATAACACATACTCAAATATGGCAAAACATGACCATTCAATTAATTAGTAATTAAAACGTTAGGTTTAATCATAAATAACATCACCGCATTATTTGACAAAATAACAACTACATTATGTTATAGAGAATACAGAGAGAGAATAGAAACAAAACAATAACTCTCATCAACAATAATATTACCTAGTACCGAACAATATTGTAATGATCATCAAAGATTATTGACCTAATTACTAAATCGAAAATACAACCTTAACATTGTCATATATAAGCAAATAATCACGAATTTGAGACGCCGGTGAATACTATTAAGTGGCTATAGAAAAGATGGAGATTTATAAATATGGAGAAGTCATGTGCGAGGGCAGTCGACATTAAATAGAGGTTTATGATTATGGGTGCCCACCCATTCACTTTGAATTTCTTATACTTGCATTTATGTACATCTAATCAATTAAAAGAAACTTCCCTTTCACTCACTCACTCCCACACTCTCCATTTTCTCATTTTTTTAGTCAAAAACTCGGATTCAGTGGATGAGAAAATTTTCATATTTCTTGAAGACCAAAAACCATACGTTGCCCCAAAATACACCCAACAACAAAATGTTGAATAATTAGAATTAATCTCACGAAATGGGCACCAGCAGAGAATAGATGGTAGCTTAACTATGGAGAAGAAAAAAACATAAAAGCGGCTTAAAATTATGTCACTTTTGCAATATGGTATTCTTTATTTTGTTAATTACACGAATGAGTTGTAAATTTTGTTTTGTTTTTTTCTTGAAAAATCTAACTTCAATAACGAGCGTCCAACGAAACAAGATGAGCAAAGTCGGGAAGGACATATTCTTCCCTGAACTTTCAATCAATTCCGAATAAGGTTGCTCTACTTAGACGGTGAGCCACTCTACTCCCTGATCGATTACAATAATAAAGTTTATCATTTGAAATCAACGATGACATACACAAGCAGTCTGATAGAACTGACCCCATATGAGACGTCGAGCTGCTTCCAGCGTTAAATGTCCACTTCCCTCCATCCCTCGTTCATGATCCACCGGAGAGCCTCCCTAGTACACGAAGCCTACACCATGCGGAATATATGTACTTTTCAAAATCACGAAATTTCTTGTGAAACTCATAATTAATTCTTTTAATACAAGATTTTAAAATAATAATTATAAAAAACATTTCTACTTAAATTTTTGTTAATAAAAAAATCTCTTAGTTGTAGGAGCATTTTAGAAAAAAAAATCATATTTTGTTAGAAAAAACAAAGTTGAGAGCACATTTTTGCAAAATATCATAATAGGGACACATTCGGCTACAAACAGTTGTAGAACATCCAAACGTTCTACAGTTGGATCAGTGCGGATCTGGACACCTGTTGTCTCAACGTGCGAGGTTCTACAACGCACACTTAAGGATTCTACTGGTCCATCACGTTCTACAACACTGCACTACACGTTCTACAGTTCAGACGTTTAGACACCCAAATTTAATTTGTAACAGATTTCTTCTCCATCATAATGTATATAATACACCTTTTTTTATACTATTTTCACTTAATTATACAATTACAACAATCCAATGGCAAAAATGCAAATAAGGCAACATGGTTTCTTGTTCGTCAGGAGGTTCAACTACCACCCACCTTTGCGTTGCCAACAAATGATATGTTAAATGAACAATGAATTCGCAAACTTTTAAGTGAATCTCTCCCACACGTTTCCATCAACCATACGAGACACACACACTCAATACTCTCTCTCTCTCCCTCTACCCATCGCCATTGTGCATAAATCGCCCACTCCTCACCATTTCATCACTCCAACATTCCACGAACCCACCCATCGACCGATCCATCCCCAACCCATTATGGCGCGTCCAACATAGGACTTGGGGACACCACACATATCTTCAAAAAAAACGAGTGTCCTCTCCGTGATCAATTGTACTAACGTTAAAATCTCTTGTCTCGGTGTAATTATTATTATGGAGAGAGCCAAGTCCGTTCTGGTGTCGGCGGGGAGGGTCGCGAACGAGGCGCTGAGCTTCGTCGTGTTCTCGCTCCTCGACCTCCTCGATTTCGTCCTCTGCCACGTCTACAGCGTCGCAGACTTCTTCGTGGAGGCCGAGTGGAGGCCGTGCTACTGCTCCTCGGCGAAGGACGCCATCGTCAGCACCGGCAACATAATTGTCTCCGAAAAGGTTTCGGGCGGGGAGTCCAGCAAGATCGTGTGCCTGACGTCGTCGAGCACGAACACGAAGCTCGAGCTCGAGGAGATCTCCGACACGCTCTACGCGCGCCCTCCCCTCCTCTCCGACCGCCTCCTCCGCCGCGCGACGACCCATTCGTGCGACAAGGCGGCGGCCAATAATAACAAGACGCGTGTGCGGTCGTCGTTCGCCGTGAACTCGACGATCGTGGAAATGCTGCAGGGAAAGGTCGGAGGCCAACAGTTGCACCCCATCCCGAGGTGGTCCGATTGCGACTGCGGTTTTTGCAATTCTTGGACCTCTTCTTGCAAAGACACCCTCTTCGTCCGAGCCGAGGGACCAAAAGGTGAATAAATATAATCAGTGTTCGGTTTGGTTCAATTAACTTTTTTGTGACCATATTAATTTTGTTAAGGAAATGATTATATGTGACAGACCATAAGGCACGAGAAGATGTGCTTTTTATTCACGGATTCATCTCCTCATCCGCATTCTGGACCGAGACATTGTTTCCGAATTTCTCAAGCTTGACGAAATCAACGTATCGGTTGTTCGCGATCGATTTATTGGGTTTCGGGAGGAGTCCGAAGCCTACGGACTCGCTCTACACGCTGAGGGAGCACCTAGACATGATCGAGCGGTCCGTGCTCGAGCCTAACAACGTTAAATCGTTCCACATTGTGGCTCACTCTCTAGGGTGCATTTTGGCTCTGGCTCTAGCCGTAAAGTACCCTGGCTCTGTCAAGTCACTCACCCTCCTCGCACCAGTAAGTTACATGACATATATTATAGTTGATTAAATACTTGATCAGATTTCCTTGAAACTAATATAATTGATTACGCGTTTCAGCCTTACTACCCCGCGCCAAAGGGAGTACAGGCTACGCAGTATGTGATGCGGAGGATAGCTCCGAGGAGGGTTTGGCCTCTGATAGGGTTCGGGGCGTCGCTCGCCTGCTGGTACGAACACATTTCCAGGACGATATGCCTTCTGATTTGCAAGAACCATCGAGTTTGGGAGTTTCTCGCAAAACTCGTCATGAGAAATAGGTAATTAATTTACCCCCATCAACCTCCCAGCCACAGCAAGACTTTATTTTTCTTCTTGATTACCTAACAATTATACTCAGACAAATAAATTTTATGATCCTTTCTTTATCGGCAAATCATTTTAAGAAAATAAATACAGCCCGTCACAGTTATTGTTAACATCAACATCACGCATATCCTTAAATTGTTTCGGTAACATTCATGATACAGAAAAAACTCCGTCATACTAACTTAATATTTGTCAAGTGCGTGAAACGTGGACCTTCTTTCGAGAATGATGTATTTGCCCCTTTTCTCGTAGTAGAAATATTCGTTTCATGCGTATGTTTAATTTTGTGTCTTAAAGATCTAACGACCATACATAGGTTTGGTAATAGATTGGCGAAAACGACTAAAATTCACAACGGTACGTAGAGAGATATGGGTGGTAGCTACATGTACAGTGTTGAGTTACGATCACATCCTCTTCAATATGTACTTGTCACGACCAACCATATTTTAGGTTTGGTGGGCCATGACTTTTAATGGCTGATTTAGGATTTCTTATTCGAAATAAATTCATAGTACTTTGTAATTAGGTGACATGTCTAAAATAAGAATTTTAAAATCTAGTTATTTTTGATTAACAATCAATCATATATATATGTCATCTAGTTTTGAACTCAATTAATATGATATTAGCATATATATGAGAAGAGTAATCATGTAATTGTGCAAATTTTGGATGTTTTGGGTAGGCAACCAAAAGTGTACGTGGAGTTGGCTTTTGGAAAATTAGCCACAACCTAATTGCTAGGTTTTGTGTACTAATGAGGTGTGATGAACAAGACAAATATAGAGGCATTTAAGTAGATATTTATGTCAAACCAACCAACCAATATAAATTCATATGTGTCTTTACCAACCAAAGAAATATGTAATATTAATATGGACAAATTATAGCCTAGCTAGCCGGTAAAATGATTTTCACTCTTAAAAAATTTGGAGGGGAATAAATTTGAGCTTTCTTGAATACGATTTTGGGCTCTAGCATTCTAGGCAAATCGAAACCCACATGTTCCTTATTTTTGGATCGTGTAGGTCCAATGTAGTTTAAACAAAGACGGTTTGTATGTCAGTGTCTGACTCTCAAATTTAATACAGGCCATTATTGTCAAAGTATGTACCATACCAATAGACCCACGCTGTTTGTTACCGAATTTCGTACAGATTTTAATATGAGGAAATTGTTATTTATACAGAATGAGGACATATTTGATGGAAGGTTTTTTCTGTCACACCCACAACGCGGCGTGGCACACACTGCACAACATAATATGTGGAGGCGCCGGGAAGATGGACGGCTACTTGGACTCAGTGAGGGACCGGCTGAGCTGCGTCGTCAACATATTTCACGGCGTTGACGACGAGCTCATACCGGTGGAGTGCAGCTACAATGTACAGAAGAAAATCCCCCGCGCGACGGTCAAGGTGCTGGACAACAAGGATCACATCACCATAGTTGTGGGGAGGCAAAAGGCGTTCGCCAGAGAACTCGAGGAGATATGGAGAAATGCTAGTGGGAAGTAATTAAGGGAATGTTGATTACTATATATAATTGTGATTAGTTTCTTATTAAGGTCAAGAAACGAAACATAAGGGCCGGTTAAGGGATAAATTAGCCTGAAAGCCATTTTTCTTCTTTTGTTTTTATGTTTCCTCCTCTCAAATTCAAGTGGTAAGGGCTTGGATTGTTATTATAAGGCAATGATACGTGATTATGTAGTGTCGATTATCTTTGTACGTGCTTCAAATTTAAAGACATGAAAGTAGGTAGAATTTATGAAAGTGTTTTTGGTTCTTGATTAATTATAGCATATTTAAATTATACACGTTTTTAATGATCTTGGATCCGAGCTATAATTCACTTGTTTTCAAGCTTGATGTTTAATTTATTTAGTCCCGTGTGAGTGCTTTACTTTTACTCTAATTTAAAGTTGAATGTTTGTTGGCTAGATCAACCATAGTGAGTAACATCTGTGAAAGTATTTGTTCCAAATCGCTAGAGTGTTTAACATCCAACTACACTGATATATATCATATACACAGACAAAATGATTATTAAGGTTAAAACTATTTTTGTTTATTACAACATTTAGTTTATGTGATGATAAATTAAGGTTCATAAAGCATAGTTTATTAGAATAATTACACCTAACTAAACATGTTTCGCACATAAGTCATATATTTTTTCAGATCGCCTAAAATTCATATTTTGCATTGCTTTCATTCAAGTCGACAGATGCGTTGCTGATCAACTCATACAACGGAAATTGAGGAATGAAGACGAATATTCGGGGAGCTCGAAAATCATTTAGTTAACTTAGGTGCAAAAGGTAGTTAATTTATGGTGGTTTTGTATGTGTACCAAGAAAAGTAGTGTAGGAGAAGAAGTGTAGTGCCGTGAACAACGGGACGAGGCACTAAAAGCGATAAAAGGAATGTACCCACTGAACTGAAACATGATTTTTCCATTTCCTTTTTCTTTTTTTCCAAGCAAAAAATGAGAACCTCTACCAACCGTATTTACTGTTCAATACTGGGTCTCACCTAACCTATCCGTCACCTCAACTATTTTCTGCCATTCCCAGTAAGTTTTAATTACCTCTAAAATTATCAACAAGTATTAAGCAATAATAAAAATTTAGTTTATTTAAAAATTTAAAGGTAGTAATTGATAGAATATATAAAAATAATTACGAAAGTGGAAGAAGAATTAGGCTTTCAACTTCTAGAATCTACACAAAAGCCAAAATAAATAATTGGGAAATTGAGTAAAGGAGTAGGAAATGAAGCCGAGAATAAATTTCTAAATTAGTTTGGCTCTCTATCACCAACTTTGAATTGTGATCATCACTCCAAGGTTTAAGAATACGGAAAATCATATTTTGGGCCCGTGAATGGGCTTGAACGGCCCATTTTCAGAAACCCGCACCATACAAAGTCCATACAATTTTTCCTGCCTCGGCCCATCCAATAATTTCAGCACATAGTAATAATGTACTAAATAGGGTAATTATGCGTCGTTACCCAAGTTTGACTCATTTTTAAATCAGTACCTCAAGTTTGAAAAGTTTTTTGTCGGTACCCCAAGTTCAATTACGTTGCACTTAAGGTAATATACGTTAAATCTAACATAATTGGTATGTGAAAAGTCTAAAATGCCCTCAATAGTTATGATTTGAAATCTAACCGATCTGATCGGTTCAAATCCGATCAAACCGGTTTAATTTGACCGGTTTAATTATTAATAATTATTGATATAGAAGATACAATGTGAGTTTTAAAATTGTATCACGGGATGCCAACTGAATTTTGTATATGAATAACTAATCTAAACCCTCAATTTTGTAAAATGAATTTTTAAATTTGAGAAGGATTTTACGTATTAAATTTAAAATAGTATCCATTTATTGTATATCAATTTAATCCACAGTTTGTTGATTGTGCTGCTTGCCAAATTAAAATGCTGGTATTTTTTGAGAATGAAAACTTACAAACACAAAAAATTCAAATGGACTTATCCACCTCCACGTGATTAAGGAAGATTTTAATTAAATGCATAATGCTAAGAACATTTCAAATTGTACGTCATATTTCTCATAATCATCATCTACACATTATAACATCATTGGATAAAACTTCTACCTCATTGTCACAAAACTTCATCAACACCTCCTAACGAAGAACACCATCAACTACAATTGCTTCCTCCGATGATGGACCACGACAAGTAGCATTTAAAATCAATATTGTTAATGATTTCCAGTATTGTCCACTACCCTTATGTTTTCGTGCGAATGAAGACGAATTAGACATATGGTGTAATTGCGTAAGTGTACGTGTTGATTTAATTTTCTATAATTGTCCAATTTATTTTTGTTTACGTGATTGTATAACGATGCAAAGTTGTCCAAGTCAGAGTATATGAAAATAAATAATAAAAGTTACATAATATATATCAGCTTGAGCGCCTAGTGATTAATACTGCTCGTTTCTTGGTTTCAGACCTGAATTATTAGCTCAGCATAATATTTGAATGGAGCTAGTTTAAGGGTATTTAAGAAAAGTGACGTAATATTAAAACAGTTACATAATATATATTATAGATACACAAACCGAAATATTCCCGCTAAATATATAGCACTTAACATTTCATCACAGGGAACACATAATTCATGAGCATCACTGGTGAATCAAGAAAAAGAAACGAAACATTACATGATATGGACCCACGTGGCCTGACTAGGAACGTCTCCGTGCACCACAAACAACTGATAATACCCCGGCGGCGCCAGCGCCGCCGTCGCCGGCGCATAGCCGTCGACAACGTACACTCCGTCGCCCAAGTCTCTCACCCCTTTCAACGCCAAAACCAACACCCTCTGGTTCATCGCAAACGAGTGCGTCGTAAACGACGGAGCCACTATTGTCACATAAACCTCCCCAATCCCACCACCTCCGTGCTTCACCTCAACATGCACATGCACGGAAATTTCCTGGCCGTAGCGAAGCTTCGACCCGGGCTTCACGTGCCTGATCTCCGGCCGGGGGGCTTTCGAGCTCAGGTACGGCGGAGAGAAGGCCTCGAGGCTGAGCTCCGTCGGGAACAGAGCGGTGAAGTTGTAATTGCTGTTGGTGTTGCTCCCGCCGACAAGGACACGACCGTCCGACAGCAAATGGGCCGTCGAATGATACATGCGAGGGATCGTTGACGGGCTCAGTGTCCGAAACCGGCTCGAATTGGCCGAACCGGGTTTGTACAGAACCGGGTGGAGAACCGGTTCCCTCGCGACGCCCCAACCGGCTGTCCCGTTCGCCGCGCCGTTGATGATCAGGACATCTCCGGTCGGGAGCAGAATCATGTCTCCCATCACTCTCCGGATCGGCATTTCCTCCATTTCCCACTTCGGCTTTGACGACGTAATCATCAACCTCCCGCACGTGCTCGCCGCCGGCAGGAACGTCCCGGCATTGGCTAATTTGTTCGATTCCGGCAACGCACCGCCGCAGACCAAAACCTCTGCTTCGGGCGACGAGTCTCTCGAAGCAGAGAGCTTCAGGGGAAGCAAAACAGAGGACCCCGTGCTCGGGTAGTTCCTCGAGAACCCTCCGGGAATGATCGGAAACTTCCTCACCACCTTGTTCTTGTTATAATCGAGAAGAACAGCTCGATGATTGGCGAAAACGAACAAATTCCCGTCGGGAGCGAGGTGGAGGAAAGGGTAGAGGTTGTTCGGAATGTCAACCGAGTGTCGTGTCTCCTCCAAGAACGGGAATTGGTACAAAACCCGGTCGGAAACCGTGGTTTTCGGGATGAACTCGTACGAGGGACGGAACCTCCCGCCGACGACGAAGATCCTGCCGTCCGGCAGGATCTGGTTCGACGCGTACCACCTCGGAACGAGCAGAGCATTGTCGACCTCCTCCCAATCGCAATCGTCGCACGGCCTGAAGTACCTGACGACCCTCTCCCCGGCCCTGTACCCTCCGGTCTGGACCAGCACGCCGTCGCGGTCCAGCGCGCCCGAGGAGCACCACGTGTCGGTCAGGATCGTGAGCGGCCGGACCGCCCGGTTCGCCGGGTTGAACTCGACCGAGTGGGCGTAGCAGTCGGACCGGGCCAGAAAATTTGACGTGCACTTGGCCTGGGGCAATGTGAGGTTGGAGGCTCCGAAATTGGTCCGGTCGAAGGTGACGACCCGGTCGGTCGGCAACAATGCCATGTGCATTGCAGAGACTCCGATACTCCTCTTCAACAATTTCCACCTACCCTTTTCGTGTTTCGTGTGTTTACACAAACCCAACTCAATCAACGAACATGCTAACACAAGGAGGAGCAACAATTTTGCTTCCATGGTGGTGCGAGTGAGAAACTTCAGTAAGCGTGCAATATATGGAAGTTACAAACAGTAAGTGAAATTAAAGGTAAATGTCAGGAGTAGAGCCTACGCTTGACTTCAATACAATGCAATGAAAGAAGTGGCCACCATTTTAATTACTGTCAGTTTTTACTATTGGAGGAGCAAGAGCATTGATTGTAGCACCATGCAATAAGTTTGATGTGGTCAACTCATCATAACACAATTGAATCATTTTTTTTATGTGTGATGGGTTTCTGAGAACATATTTTGATTTTAAGGTATGGAATTGTGTATTTAAAATCCAATGCTATGGGGCTAAATCGATGGATATAGGTTTGGGCGCAGACCTAATTACTTGGCAGCGCCAGCTCTCCAGAGGCTATAAATGAAAGAACAAAACATGGCATGTAACTGTTATTTACAGAGTAGCATACCAGTTTTGGGAGATTGAGGTAAGGAATGGTAAAAAAGTCGGTGGAGTGAGCATTATTGTACTTGAGAATTGCTGATATTGATACAGGCAAGACACAGAGTGTAGGAGATAAAGGAGGGTTGGGCTGGCAGAGGTTGGGCTATAGTTCACTCAAAGGCCCAAACCGAGCAGATGTTTTGGTTTATGGGTTTAGACCAATTCAGGAATCGGAGATGTGACGGAAAACGAATTTCCTTTTCGAACAGTAGCTAGTTGGGTTCTACACACGTACTCAGGACCTACCATTTTATTTTCATGATGTTAAAACTGAATTCATTAGGGCACAGCTTTAGAGATGTTGGTCAATGCGATAACGAAAAAGATATACATGCAGAAATACATAGGCAAAAAAAAAAATAGATTATTGAGTTTAGTATTTGAGATGAATTCTTATATAGTGAGGATTTGGAATAGAATCATTGAGTTGTTCGATTAGATTAGATTAGATTATTAGCTGTAGTTAAACGGAAATAACATACAATTGGGGATAGTTTTTTGTATTTCCCCCTTTTTCATATATGTGGTGAACTATTGAGTTTTACAATGTACCATCGTAAGTGATCAGGATTCCTGCTTCATGAAAAAATTCTGGGCATAATTCTTTGAACTTATAAAATACTTTTTACTCACAAATCTTATCTCCAATTTCTTTGTTATTTGATTTACAACACGTTATGGCTTAGTGCTACGCTTTTCCACAAGTTTCCGTCATCAAATCGATGGACACACAGAGCGAGTAAATGGCTTGCTAGAAATATACTTATGACACTTTGTAATTGCAAACCAAATTGACTGGGGAGAATTGCTCGATATTGCCTGATTCTCATACAATTTGTAGCGAAGCTAAACGACGAATAAAAGCCCCTTAATTTGTACTCACAACCCAGCAACAATCGTTCATACCTCACGCCCTAAAGGTCGGACATGAGGGAAGTATCATTGGGGCTTTCCGAATAGTGAAATCTTGGCATGAACAATCTATCATAACTTGTGGTATCTTGACATACTATAAGGAAGATGAATAAGTAGGCCGATCAGCTAAGGCACCCACTTGAGTTTCAAGTGGGGGACTTGGTTATAGTCATGTTTCATGAAAATCAATTGAAGACCACCCACAAACTCTATAAGGGACTCATTGCCGTTATGATGGACCATTTCAAATCTTGAAAAAAGTTGGGAAAGTAGCTTACAAAATGGAGATGTCTCCACAATTGAGGATTCATCAGGTCATTCATGTTAGCAATCTTAAATTGTTCCATATATGTGGACAACGGAGATCAAGACTGGGTAGTGTCCAAGCGTGTCCACTAGCTACTTTCGTCTCCCATGATCGAAAAGTAGAAATCTTAGCGCAACGGAAGGTGTCAAGGAATGTGTTCTCGCTTGTACCGAATACTTAGCAAAGTGGAAAATTTTTCCACACGCGGAAGCTACTTGGGAACCTGTGAATGATTTATTGTAATTTGAAGATCAAACTCGCAAGTTTTGCTTTGTGTTCTCAACAACGTCGTCTTCTTCATAGGAGTGGGAGAATGAAACACCCAACAACAATCTCGCCAATCCCTAAACTCGATTTAGCCCACAATTGCACATTTTTTCAGCAACTTCTATATTATCACGACGTGAAGTGCAATTTGGTAAAAGCTCGAGGTGGCACACCAAGTATGACGAGTTAGCATCCTTGCAAGGTAGAAAAGAACAAAGTAGGAGGTGTCTATCAAGTGTTTCACTCTTATAAAGATAAGATAACAAATCATTGAAGAGGGTGAAACACACACCTCTTTTATGCTTACAAGAAGGAGGACATGACAAGCATGCGTAGATTGCTTGGTCATAAAGTACTCCAAGGAGGTGTTGAGTTTTGTTATAAATATGTGGTTTCATTCTTTATTAATGCATGATAAGATTGAAATTTATTTTCTACTTCAATATGCACGTACATTGTGTAAGTAGCTCGTTGCTTTGTTTTGTTTACAAGTAAAATCCATTCGGGTACAATAATTTAAGTTTAAGTGTGGACCTTCTCACAGACTTTGGAAGGGAACTCTCAGGTCATTTCACTAAGCCTAGCACACAATTTAATGTTCGCACTCTCGATCCCCTAAATAAAGGGAAAATCGCAAATAACTTGTTTATATTCTTGGTACATTCATACAATATAATCGGAGTCAACATTTTTTCTTGAATGCGTTTATAATCACACATAAAAATGGAGATTTCTTATATAGATTAGACGAAGACAGTGGCTTGGTTCGATGTTGTGTTTTGCGCCACTTCAGCTGACAACATTACTTTACACATGATGGTGACTCAACTGTGTACGATCTTCTTTACATACAAGTATTGATTGTGTAACATTAAATTTGCATCAGATAAATGAGTTTCTACTGTTCCAAGAATCAAAAGAGTGATTACACAGACCTAAATTATTCCAGCTCAACATGATGCTATTACATTTATATATCAAGAAATTCCAAAACCACACATCAAGATCATCATCTTCACAAACTCTGAACCATTCAGAGCTATGCTGTTGAAAAACAAAAGGAGAGGCATGGGCTTTTTTCCATTTTCACTCAAACAATGTAACTTCCATGTTGTGGTTTCAATTTCCAATACAACATTTTACCTTATTTAGAGTTCGTAAATTTGACTTGAGCACACACAGCACTTCTCAATTATATACTTGTACATACTAATCAAAGATTCCTCTCATAATTTATAAATTAAAGAAGGGTCATTCCCATTTTAATGTAAAAATGATTCAACAATATATAGTGTCTAACTCAACACATCTTTCTTCAAAGAGTACAAATTAAATTTGCATTACAAATGAGGAGCACACAGTAATTAACTACACTCATCAAAACAAGCCATCAAAATCCATGAGGTTGAAATGACTGAGGATAGTTACAATCTCCACACTAGTGCAGTTCTGCAGATTAAATTACTGTTGATAAAAAAAAGTTTAGAACCCACTTAACAAAATTGCTTCTCAAATGATAGGTCCAAATATTCATGTTGATGGTATTGAGATTAACTTATTCCTGATAAAAAAATAATTAAAACACAAAACTCAGGTCAAGAAAGTATTCACTCCAATAAAATGCTTCTCAAGAAGCTCAAAAAAAAACATCACATGAAGCTAATCCTTTATGGGTTGGACTGTTGAAATCTCCCTGCCAAAATATAAAGACGTGCAACAAAAAAAGTTGAAATCTTGTTCATCAAATATACAGTTCGTAGTACATCAGATCACAAACCCAAAAGATAAAAGAGAGAAAATAACAACAGTAACGAAGGAGAGGTTAACTACAGATCAAGAAAGAGACAGAATCAGTAGATTCTAGAGACCATCATGAAAAAGAATGATATGAATCAAAGAGATCAATAAACACTGACAATAAAAACAAAGAATCAAGCTCCGATCCACAAGACCTGAAAAGATAAAAAGCAAAACAAAAAGCAATGATGATATTTTATCTCCTCTGCCCAAAAGTCAAGATCTTTATCATTACACCAATCTGCACACCATAACTTCAAAAACAAAACAAAAACCCATCATCATCAAAACATGCATAAACAAAAACAGATCCAAAACAAAACCCACCACACCAATATCGATCCAGGGTTGAAATTAACAAGGAAGCAATAATTGGGGGGAATGAAGCCTGGTCCGACATCACATCTCTAAAATTGATTTATCACTAAATCAAAGAGACCAGAGTTAATGACCTCGAGCCAAACAACATTCCCCTCAAAAACAAATAGCTTCCCTTCACACATGAACTGATTCTCATGATAATGATGATGATGAAGGGTATTGTATAAAAAGAGAGAGACCCATTACTCACATGACCCCATAGTAGCAGCTACTGTGATTAGGGTTCTTGAAATAGCAACTACTCCACAAAGTCGTATATATATACACACACATGAGAATGAGAGTGAGAATGAGAAAAAGACTGCATTTTCATCATGACCTAATGATGGCATCAGCCGCCTCCTGAATCATCAACCTCCCTTGTGATTAGGGTTTTGTTGGATATGATCAAACGAGTCTCAGCCGTGTGATCTTGATCATGTATGTGATGTGATGGTGATGAGACACGGAACTAGCAAACAAAAGGGTGAGGCAGAGGAGGGGCTAATAATAATAATATTAGGTGCCCTGTTTTCGGAACAGAATAAAATAAATTAAATTGAATTTAAAACGTAAGTAAGTAAATAAGTAAATGTGAAACCCTCGTTCAGTGTAATTTTTACTGGTTTAATTTTTGCGGGGGATTCGAGATGGAGACAGTCACAAACAATTGTCATCAAAAAGCAACTCTGTTCTGTTTCGTTTCTCTCTTTATCATATCACTGGAAAATATTAAAACTTTGGTTGACTTGTGCCCTCTTTTTCTGTTCAATAAAGGGAAAATTTTAGGCTCTAACAATTGCACTACATTGACATGATGGTGTGAACATGTTCAAAACGTATTCACTAGGTATGTTTTGGTCAATCTATTTATTTAGGTCATCGTATACACTAGGTGTGTTTTGGTCAATCTATTTATTTAGGTCATTCATGTATCTCGGCTAAACAAAATCATTAAATATATCTAACACTTGGTATCCTGATTATGTACGTTTTAATCATATATTCATATGTCATAATTTGTTATTGTTTACGGATACTACGCTCAAATCTAGAGGTGTAAACAAGTCGAGTCGAGCCGAACCTCAATTTGGCAAGTCTCGGCTCGTGAAAAAAGTGTTCGCCTCGAGAAAACTTAGATCAGCTCGAGCTCGAGCTCGGCTCGACTCGATTCACTTAATTTCCAATACAAATATTCATTGAAAATAAAGATATAGATTATAATTCATTAAATATTAAACGAGTCAGCTCGTGATTGACTCGGCTCGATTTAGCTCGTCTAATTTCATTATAGATATTTCCCAAAATTTTGAAAATATATAATTAATTAAATATTAAACGAGCCGGCTCGCGAGCCTGTCAAAGCTTAAAAGTTCAGGCTTGAGCTCGGCTCGTATAATAAACGAGCCTAATCTTGAGCTCGATTATAACGAGCCAGAACCGAATATTTAACGAGTAGAGTTCGAGCGATTCGTTAAAAGCTCGGCTCGTTTACAGCCCTAGTCAAATCTAATTCACCCACTATTCTTACCGCTCGCAATTTGCTCATAACTGACACACACTGTTATTGTGTCAACACATCAAGTAAATTTTCTCCTTTTTGATTTATCTTCGTCTGTCACTGTATAGGATACAAAGACGGATATGCAGTAAGACGGATCTTCTTATCGAGATTACATCCCTTCGATTTCCACCCTAAACATTAAATCACTGTGGTATTATCATCTTTACTTATCTCTAGCATTCTCGCTTTGATCATCCCTCATCCCAACAGTTAAATCAGTTAGTTTCTCGTGGCATGATAGACTCATTTTCATCGAAATACTAGTAATTGCATTTCTTGTCAACTCAGTACCACCATAAATTTTCTTTTTTAAAAAAAACGAGTAAGTTCATCCACACCTTTTGATCTCATCTGTTCTAACATGTGGGATTCATCCATACCCCTACTAAAGAGGGAGCACGTTATTTTGTCATCTTTGTTTATGATCATACTCGCTTTACTTGGATTTACCTGATGCATCATAAATCTGATTTCAATAATATCTACTCTGACTTTACTAATATGATTCAAAATCAGTTTTCAAAAGTCGTCAAGATACTTTGTACTGATAATGGTATAAAATTCAAAAAAAATTCGTTGACAAGAACTTTTGAACAAAATGGTCGCGCTAAGCGCAAACACCGTCATACTCTTGACTATGTACGTACTTTAGTTATCTCTCCAGCTTACTCTAAAACATTTTTGAGGTAAAGTCACTCTCACGTCTTTATACACCATTAATAGGGCGTCCTCTCCAGTCATAGGTGATAAACCTCCTTGTGAATGTCTCATGGTTGTTCTCCCGATTATGATCTCCTTCGTGTTTTTGGGCGTGCCTGTTTTATCCATTTGATGCCTCACGAACGTACTAAACTTGAGCCTCGTTCTCGTCTTTGTTGCTTCATCGAGTATGAGACCGAACATGATTGTCGGTTCTCATGATGGTGGTGCATATATGATGAAAATGGTGCACGTAGAATTAAATAGAACATGATAAAAAGGGTTGGACTTACGAGTATCATATGTATGGTTATGTTTACTCTTTTGGTAAAACCAAGTCGGATAATCTATTATGCTGATAAGACTGAAACCCATAATCAATAACCGTTATGCAATGGGACAAGAAAGGAATAAAAATGGCATGTAAATAATTGAGTAGAAATATAGGGTATGATGTGATTAGACTAAATGTGGAGTAGATATTATTAGGTCCGCATGTATGTCTAATGTCTCACGTCAAATAATTATAAAGATAATAAGAAGTTTTTGTATATATACATTAGACTATTCTTGAGTGTTTCTTTCTAAAAAGGAATCGGTTCTCCCAACATTTAACTAGGGATATACTCCAGTACAAATGTCGAAATTGTCCGAACCAATATCAGGCGTTGGATCACTGAAGATCTGCGCGCGTTGTCTCAACGCGCAACACGTGACAAAAAAGTTCTACCTCGGTCATTTTCACCATTCCACCGGGTCCATAGCATTCCACCATTTTGCACTAACATTCTACCGATTCGGACAGTTTGCATCTCAAGTCCGGTTTATATTTGATTTCGCCTCTAATTCACTTTGATTACAGTACAAATCAAATTCATTTTTTTTAAAGAATAAGATAATTGTTAAAACTGAGAAATATAACACGCGAAAACAGAATAAAATCAATCACAAAACAAAACTTACATTTGGTAACAATATTTTTTATAGGAAAAAATAGATAAATTTCTTGTTGAGAATTTCGAAATATGATAGATCTATAATATGTAACTTGACACACATCACTGGTCATGAGAGAATCCAAAAGAATGCAATTTTAAACTACTTAAAGTCTTGACATTAAGTTAAAAATGGACCCAACATAAAAAGCCAAGTTCTCGTGATACGTAAATTTGACTCAAAAAATTGACTATGACTCATTTAGACTCACCTCCTAAATTCGATGAAAATTGACCCAAACCAAAGAAAATCGTAGCATTTATCTATTTGTTCTTTCCCGATTCTCTTCCCCTTATTAACGGCACTGTCTCCTCCTAACTCAAACCAATCCCCCAACTGTCCCTCACAGATCCTCTCCCAACCATTGATCACAGAAATGACCAACAGTCATCGACGTGACATTTGTCACAGCCCGGTGAAACTCTAAGTAGCCTTTTCCATGAACTAGTACTAGTAGTAGATTAAATTAAAATGTGAATATGGTATATATTATTTATTGGGAAGAAGACTGTGCAGGTGCAGGAGTTGTTGAAAAGTGAGATTGGGTGTAGAAGCTTTTTGGTGTAAAAGCTTTGAAACCAAACCTAACCCAAAAACAAAAGCATGTAGTAGAGAGGGTCAAGTAAAAAAGGTGAGAAGATTCTCGTCACAAAACAAAACAATGCATGAACAAACAATCTGCTTCACGACACAACACTAAGTACTGGGTTTGTGTACTAAGTACAAGAACGCTTCTTCTTTAATGTAACGCTCTTAGCTGGTTTCAGATTTTTTGTTGGTTAAATTAATAAGTTGATGATTGCAAGTATCAAAATCTACCCATCGGTCAACACTCAAAATCATTTTATATATTTTAATGATTGCGGTCCAAGGTAAGGCCCATTAAGCCCACTGTAAAACCTAACACTACTAGCCCAATGAAAGCCTTGTGCATTTGTAATTGTAGTAAGCCTTTTTCTAGTAGGGCATGAATATTTGGGCTTTTTCGGCCCAAACCAATCCAGATCTTATTGTAGCATACATGGGTTGAAGATTATTTCATGTCAATCACTCCATAAAGATCAGCATGGACCAGATGCAAAGAAGGTATCCAAATGTTGAGGCTACACTAGTTCGATTTTGAACCGAACCAACCATCTCCATTGTAAAAACTTAAAATCAAACTTGAATTGGTTTGATTTGATTTGTTTCATACATTTTTGTTAAACTGATCTTTATTATGGTGTATATTTGGGCTCGTGTTTTTACATAATTTTTGCTGACTTAATATTTTTAACTGAGATCGCATTTAGGAATACTTTTTTTAAAATGGGAGCCTTCAAAATGGTTGTTAAGAACATTTTCCTTCACGGAGATCTTACTTAGGAGGTGTATATGAAGTGTTTACCAAGTTACAATCACCCCTAAACACAATTTTTTTGCTTGAAGAAAGTGTTGTATGGTCTCAAGCAAGCTCTTCGAGCATGATTTTCTAAATTTAGTGCAAAATTATCGGCATTGAATTTGTGTCTAGTCTCTATGATACTACTCTCTTTGCTAGGAAAAATTATCGAGGACATACATTGCTTCTATTTTATGTGGATGACATGATCATTAGTGGAGACGATACATTAGATATTTCAAAATTCAAGCATCACCTCATTCAACAATTCGAGATGAAAGATCTGGGTACTCTTACACATTTTCTCAGGCTAGAAATATTCCTAGTACCGTCTGCTATCGTTTGCCGAATGTCAAATATGCAACTGGCCTTATCTCCCGGACAAATTTGACAAATTCTAAAATTGCCTCCACTGCTATTAAGGCTAATGTCAAACTTACTCCCTCATATGGAAAGTTACTTTCGGATGTCACTCTCTATCGGCAACTTGTTGGCATTTTGTTCTATCTCATTGTCACTCATCCAGACATTTCTAATGCATTTCGTATTGCGACTCTGTTTATGTTCGCTACTTGCACTACCCACTATAAAGATGTTCATCGGATACTTCAATTTGTTCGAAACATCATGTCTCACGGTCTGCATTTGTCTCGTGATAAACCGTTGGTCCTACAAGTTTATTCAAATGTCGATTGGGCAGGTGATCCAACTAATCGACGTTTCACTACAAGCTATTGTTTCTTGTAGATAGAAGAGGGTGAAGAGGCTTATGGAGAGCCTCTACAATCAAGCAAACATGGGAGGATTTGGAACCATTGAGTTCCTTGATAGAAGTAGAAGCATCTTGATCCTTAGCTTGGGAGACACTGAAATGGAGGTAATTTTGTCAAACAATTCAAATGAAGATTAAAGTCACTCTGAAGAATATTGAGAAGGAATATTGAATGCGAAAACAGTGAGATTTGAAGGAGAATTGGAAGTTGGAGTGAATATGGGGGGGAGTATGGTGGACGAGGGTTGAGAGGTTTTGGAGCCACAGCGAATCTTGACTGAGGCAACAAGTTATCATGTCCATTTAATGAACATCGATGGTTTAAAATGAACTATATATTTAAATAGGTCAGTTCGCGATTCAGTTTAATTTTCTAACAATTAGTTGTTATGAACCATAACCGAGCCAATGCAATTTCGATTCTATCTATGATCTAATCGAATTGAATCAATTTCATCAGTCCAATCAATCTAACTTCCTTGGTTCGATTTCTTAACAACTCTCAAAACCCAATAACCAAGCCAAGAATCCAATCACTTGATGACCTTAAGTAAGTTTAATACAATGTTGATTTTTTGAAAAGCAGAAGGTACTATCATCTATTATTAAGTAAACTTTAAATCAACAAGTAGCACTTAATGGGTCAATGTTGTTATCATTGCATATCCCAAAACAACTCTTTTTCCCTAAACTTTAGGCTTTCCCGAAAGGCACAACTTACATGCCTGCCTGCCTCTATAGCCAGCAGTTCCTCCACATACATAAACAGCAACATCACCTACTTGCTCGCAATCAAATCAACTAATTTCAACTAGACACAAAATAACACGAAAGTTATGAAATTAGGTACATATATCATGTGTCATAATCGTAACACTATTTTAAACTATTTCATACACAATTAATAAAGATATCAATACTGAAAAATTGCATTGACACGATAGTTCAATGCAATGACCTAGAAAATGCTTGATCATGAGTAATTTTGTGATGATAAACTTACTTGAGTATGAAGCATCTATCTGTAACTGAATTCCTTGCAACATAAAATTGAGAATCTGTAAAACATAATCTGATCGATTCTTCTTATATAGAACTACCCATAGATGTGTGGATAACAAACACATGAATTTCTTTTAATACGGATATGGATTCTTTTGGGTTTTTTTATTCTAATTTTTAGAAAGCCATCTCTCTCCTTTTTTATGTTTTTTTCTTGTAACCTTCTACTCTTCGCATGAATCCTCTTTCAGATCTTTTGAGTCATTTCTCTTTAACAAGACTAAGAAACTAAACAAAACTAATAAAGTGACAAATCACCGAACAAAAGGAGAAAGAGGGATTCAAATCCTCGATAATTAATTGGTATAAACTATATATACTCTTCTTAATTAGTGGTCAGGGTTCGATCCCAACAAATTTTTTATGAAAGGTTTGGGTTTGTGGATTGGGATTGGGACTGGTACTTGTAAATGGTAGCTAAGATTTCAAAAATAAATAAAAATACAAGTACTTAACGAAATTATTCGTAATTACTAATCATTCTATCATTATCAATGGACATAAACAAATATCGAGCATGCATAACACCGAAAGCCGATCTCACTGTCAAGGCTTTATCCAACTTGCAAATGATCTCAATTGTGGCATATTTAATGTGAGCTTAATCATTTCCCAATCTTTCATATACCAGCTGTTTATGTGCACAACATATTTAACACAATAAACATGGACAATTAATTAGTCAAAAATTATATAATAAATAAATAAAACAAAAGATGAATTATAATTAATACAGTGGTCCCTTCTCTTATTGTTAAAAAAGAAGCATCTCCAAGGGACTTTCTTGTCAACAAATCATATGGAATGGTGTGTCAAAATCATGACCTACTCGCTAGTACTAAAAAGCCAAAGCCTCCTCGAATTCGATCGATATGATGAATAAAATAATTGGAGAGCTTCAAATGCAATGTAATCGACACTACTTGTTGCAAAAGTGTGTCTGATTTTTGATATCTGTAATTGGAAATTTAGGGGCATATCTTGCATATATATAGTCACATAATCGATGTTGTCTATCCAAATCCCATGTAGATTTATACACCAACTAATTAAAGAAAGTGACGAATCCATTGTCTTTGGGGTGTTTTCTTTTTAATATAGTTGGGTTTAATTTAATTAAAACATACTTATTAGATAATGCTGATTCCAAATAGCTGGAAAGGCATCATCAAATCTATGCTTCTTTTTTCCTTCATTCATGCACAATAAGTTTGATGAAAGTAACAAGGAATCACATCCCATTTCATTTCTTTCTTCTCCTTTTTAAATCGAAGAATTATTATTATTATTATTATTACTATTATTATCATTGAGTTTTATTGTTACTATGTAATTATTTTTTTTGTAATTTTGATCTAGGAAGTTGATATTTTGTCGACAAAAATCAACTGAGCTACTGACATAATTCTAACCAAGTTAGCTATATGTTAATCAATAATTTAAATATGTCAGGTTAAGTTTTTGGATACGTAATATTGAGTCTTATCATAATTATGAAGTTTGATAGTTGATCGACAACTCTCTTCGTCAACTTAATTTATAAGCAAAAGATATGTGGTTCCCATGTAAATATCATCACGTTTAAAATGTAAATTTTAGTTAAAGTTTCTAGTGTGTCAAATAAGTTAAAATACCAATAACACGATTTTTCGAAGATCGGTCCAGAACGGAGAGTTTTTCTTATTTGCTAATAAAAAAATTTTAAACATTTTTAATTCGCATGTTAAGTAAAATGATATAAGAGTTGCACATCTAAAATATATTAAGCTGAACCAAAATTTTAGATTTTAACCCCAATCAAATTAAGATATGGGTACAATTAATAAGTCCTTAAAATTATTATTTTTATAATTATTTCACGAGTGAAATATGTTGAGTTGTAATGATACCATTTGGATTGGGTGTTAATGCTTTGAAAAAAGGTTAACAAAATAGCCATCAAATTTAATTTTCCATAGTCCAAGGATTGATCAAGTTGATCAACTTTCAAATAGCCCAATGATTGATCAGAATCTAGGAATGATGAAATCTGATTTGATCATAGCTCAAATCAATTCGAGTAAACAAACATATTTGTGTGTGAATAAGGCATGGGTACTCTTTTTCGTCACCAACCATTAATTAAATTATATAAAACAAATAGAAAGACCTATAAAGAAACACTGAAATGTAGGGAGGTGGACAATGTGCAAAGGATGGTTAGCTTTAAGGCTTTCAAGTGGATCATAATTATATGCCCCCACCTTTTTTTTCATTAAGCTAAGTATAAATCTCACAATGTAACACATGAATGATACTATGTTTATGAATCCCAAAAAAGATAGTGCCCTCTTTGTTAAGTAAACATAATTTACTACTTTCCAGCCAACTAACTCTTTAACCAATGGTTTTGCCACAACATTTCTTCTTAAAATGATTTGGGCATGACTTCACCATAAAGGAAGTGAATCGACTGATTTGGACCGGCTCAAAATAAGTTTAAGGGGATAATTACATTTTACTTCATATGTTATAACCGATTTTACAATTAATTATACCTAATTAAAAATTTTGACGTAGCTTAAATTTCGTTTTTTACAAGTTATTTTAACTCCGTTTAATTTCACATGTTTCTTGCACATTGCTTCTTTCCTCATATTAAGTCTCTTGCGAATCAAATCTAGAGATGGAGAGTGCCCATCATTGGCGTCCTTTTCGGCGGTAGCGGGAAAATTAGAGAGTCGTCGATCAAAAAATTCAAATGAATTAAATATGAAACATACATAAAATCTTAACTAAAATCATACATGTATACTTGAAAGATGCTCTATATTTAAATTTCAGAAATGGATATCTTAATACTGAATTGATTTTTTAAAAATTTAAATTTTGGTGAAGATTTAAAGAGATTGGAGATGGAGAGAATTATAAATTTGAGGAACGGTCAAGGGGTTGTGATGGTGCACACATATGAACGGTTAAAATTGTGATGGCTCGGCAGTCCCGATTTTCAAATATAGATTTGAACTTTGATGGCTAATGTGATGTTTATTTACATGTATTTAATCGTAAAACACGTCCCATTAAGTGTAGTCATATGTAATTATTTCTAAGTTCAAATATGTTACTAATCTAGACCTATTTTTGAAAACAAATTCCTCAAAATTAAGGTTCAATTTTAAAATAAACATCCCAATTTATATCTTTTATTTAATAAAATAAAATAATTTTTTAAATTTTACTTTAGGCAACAATCATTATTGAATTGGCCCTCGAATGACTTGCAAGAAAATATCACAATTTGTACAACTTTTTCTTATGTATATTAGGGTAAATAGCAAAATGTGGCTGAGAAATATTTAAGTTTGCAAAAAAAGATGTGAATTTTCATTTTCTTAAAAAGTGCATGAGAACTTACTTTTTTTTGGACAATGTATATATTTTTCTCTAAGCGAAGAATATCTCCTTTCAGAGTCATTTTAAATAAAATAATAATATTTTTCAAATCGAGCTCGTCGGTTTTTCTCTGGTCTCTGATGGCGCGGGAAAAAATATTTTCATAATTAAACAAAGTAAAGTTCATATCAACAATGGTGTGCGAGAAAAAAAACCTGCTAGCTTAAATGGGAAAAATATTTTTATTTTTATTTTAAAAATTGTTCATTTAAAGTGTATTTTTGACAAATATACATAATCTAATAAAAATGGTAAGCTTACGACCAATTTTTAAAAATAAATATTTACATCCACTTTTGAATAATATACGCTAACTTTTAGAATTTGCGCTGAATATATTATTCGTCAACATACTACCGATTTACTATACAATATGTTCCACTTGTGTGAAAATTGACGTAAAAACGTAATTAAGCATATTTTGTGTGGAAATTGTGCTCGTTAATGAGAGACCTGTAGTCGGTCAAAAGCAAGTTGCAGTTGAATTGGGGGAGACTCCTTTTTTTGTTGAGAATAATTAGAGTAATTATTAAGACCTTCCAATGCCACTTATTGGCCACTACTAATGTCATTATGTTGGCAACGAATCCAATCATCGTCAAGCTTTAATCTCCACAAGTGGCTTAGACCGGTATTATCCACTAAACTAGATTTTTGACTGAACTCAAGAATCTATATAGCTATGACTAAAACAGTGCAGTAGTGATTTGTTTATTTATAACATATAGATCATGGAAAAAAAACATAAATTTTCTTTGAAGCAAGTGAAAGTTTTTAATATTTAAGAGCAGTTTTAGCTTAGTTTTTATTTTATACCGAACTTTACAAGTTATTTTTTTTTCTCAGCAATAATTGAGATTCATTGAGAATAACTAACAAATACGTTCACACTCCTACTTTTCTATATGTGTACGAGAAGACTCTAACACAAATAATAATAGACAATTAATATTGTACAAGATCACGAAGGACACAAATACAAATAATAATTAAACAAGCGAGTGAGCGGGTAAAAGATGAAGGTTTGAGACTCGTTAAATGTCCCTGAATCCTCGATAAATTGGCCCCCAAAAAGGGAAAATATGAAAATGGATCAAAAATATCATCGTTAACATACAAAAGAATAGAAGACAGATGTAAAAATAGCTACCCATACAAATGCCCACATGTTCAAATCAATGAACACATGGGTGCATTCCGCTACAAACGGACTTTCTACATTCGAACGTTTTACAACACGCGCGATACGTGGCATTAAGTATCTACAACGGACAATTTCAAAGTTCTACAAAGTCAAACACGTGCTACGATTTTGCATTACACATTTTACAAAGGTCAATCACGTTCTACGATTTCGCATGATTTCACACTGCACATTTTACGCGTTCGAACATTTAAACATAGAAGATCTGTTTGTACATGATTGTTGCTCTACAAAGTCAAATGCCCAATAAATTTATATATAATAAGTTTGAATACCGTATAAAATTTAACCCAAAATACGTGCATTAAATATGAAAAATGATCCAATACTAGAAAGACAATTATGTTAGTGTTGAACAATGGAGGACTCAAATAAGAGAAGCATTAGTGCATTATTAGTAAAATTGGACGGTACAAGTGTATGTTGATCCCCAAATCCGAAACATGTTGATGTCACAAACCAATGAAAGGTGTGAACATTTTGTTGATAGAATAGAACATAATGCGAATGGCTTAGTCACCTTTGCTTTTCAGTACCCATAATGCATACTAATATATATAGGCCCTTAATTAATTAATTAATTAAAACTAAGTAACCAAGTTGGATAGAATCCTTAAAACCATAGAAGTTGAGTTGCACAACCCACAAAACCATTAAGCAAAAGAATTATTATTTGATTCTCCCATGGCCCTCATGCGATTATTGATAATCTTAATTCTTAATGCCCTCCGATTTGCTTATTGGGGGTTCATATAATTGCACTTCCGCACAACCTTAGAGCGTGGCAGTTAAGTTTTTTAAGGTGATTACGTTGGCGATAATCAACCATCAATTGATGACTCTTTTCTAATGATGTCCTTCATAATATGTTGTTAGAGTATCAGGTTTGAAAGATGTGGATCTGATCACCAACTTAAATTATAATTTAAGTCTTTAACTATCAGCTTGAACTTTTAGGTGAGTTGAGTTTCTGACATGGTGTCAGAGTTTGATTATATCTTGAATGTAACCTCCATATATTTGTCATCTGTTTCGTAAAGCCCATGAATCGGAGGGCGTCCATTTTGTAGTTGCGCCCGCTCGTCAGTTTCCATGTACATTTCGAACTGAAAAGAAATAGATCTGTTCACCACCTTGAATTACAATATGAACATCCATCTATCAACTTGAGCGTTTAAATGAAATGAGCTTCTGACATATTCTCTAGCTTGAGTTAGATTGAGTTAATAATGATGATCAGTGCATGCCTTGAGTTGGCATAATCTTTTTTATTCGGAAATATTTGTATAGTTAAGTGATTTTTCTTAACTTATAGAACAAGCGAAAGTAAAAGGAACTTTAATTAATTTAAAACAAGGTGCATATGCTTGTAGCTTATGGCCCAGTAATTAAAGGGGACACGAAAAAAGAATCATAATATTCTTTTTTTTCCTTTATGATCAAAATTAATATATAGTATAAAAATCACAAAATGTATTCCACTTTTTGAACAAGCTCGTGAGTGCCTCATCCACCTGCATTATTAACCAAAACGAGAGGGTCCATAAGGAAGCTTCATGAAAGTCTAAAATGGAAATTGGTCTTGGAGCTTCTCATGATATGAACATCCTAGTCTATTATTGTATACGTAGGTTAAAGATAAATCTATATTCGTAAAATAAATCATGCATATTAGGCTGACTCCACAAATGAAATGTCAATCTTGTTAATTGAGTTTATTCTCTGATAACTTTGATATTATTCTTATTATTCTTGATGTTCAAATACAATATGGGAGAATCCTTTGTATAAGATTCAAACCAAACTAAATAAAAAAACTCTAATACATAATAATACGATAAAGAAACTCTAATAATGGTCAACCCTAATGGATCTTAACCCTAATAATATAATCTAACAGCCTCTCCTTCATGTGTCATTTCACAGTCTACGCATGAGCTTTTTCTACTCCTCCTATATGAACTATAGTAGAACATGTCATATGCACATGAGATTTCTCCTTTTTTTATCAGCAAGTTATATATCAAGATTTAGGCTCGATTTTATCGTGTTGAAATATGACATCACAAAACTCATAATTTTTAAGAGTTCTTAAGATTATTTTCTCATTTTCAAGCATACCAAATTCAATTAGACTTACAAGAGAACAATACGTTCTTAATTCAATAAACATTTATGAAACCCAAAATTCTAATTCAATTCACGATTAATTACCGCCTAACTAGTTTAAGCAAACATACAATAAATTCTTGTAAACAACCGGATGAATACGAGTACGTCATCATAATTGTATTTGTTATTGTTCTTATCACGTTACGTCATATTTTACTATAACTATTGATCTTTTACTCTACAAGGAATTACACATTTTTCCAAATCAAAATTTATCGGTGCAATCTTTCAATTTTGATTTTTGAGCATTAATTCGATGTTTCAGTGGCTTATGGAAAGCTACAAAACAGTGACGGGGACAAAACAAATGGATCTTGAGAACTAGATTTGGCTGTCCTCGTATGGTCCAAAACAAAATATCGCAGAAGTTGGTAATCGCTAAATACTAACTAAGGTAAGTAATCGAAGCGGTGCGTTTTGGGGCAAGAAAGAGTCCCTTGACAGTTTTGACCATCTAGTCAACAAACCGGGCGGGGCCCACGGAGTACGACCCTCCCAAGTTGGGGTTAGGGTAGGCCCACGGCTCATTTGGAGTGTCCTATGTTTGGATGAATTGACAAAAATGGCCCTGCAGGACACGGTAAAGGTGATAGGGACAAGAGCCGTAAGGTGAAGCCACTGTCTGTTCGAGGCAGAGACGCGTGGATTAATTACCGCTCGCTTTGGTGCGCGGGGAGGGCGGTTTTGTCGATCCTTCAAAGATCTCATAATTATTTTATTTTATTTAATATCGTCTCCAAATAATAATTGTTGTTAGCCATTTTCGACAGCTGCACAGCTCACACGTGGCTTGCCGTACTTTACGGGTCCACATCAGCAGATTAGTGCTGCTGTAAAAGGCAGCCTCTTCACTTCGTCCGTCTGACACGACGCCACCATCGCCACCCTTCCTTCTCACACGTTTATTAACATTATGTGTTATTGTGTTCTTAAAAAAAACATTACATACTAGTGATTCTTATATCCGATATTTATGTTTTTGTTCATTATACAAATTAGGGTTAATTACAGTTTATGTAAAATGATCTTATTCACATTTTACCACAGTTAAAATAAAATTTTTACACTTAGGCCAAGTTAAAATGAGTTTTTTTACATTTTGCCCAAGTTAAAATGGTTTTTTTTACACTTTACCCAATTTTCATATGTTTTGACGTTAAATATAGGTCACGTGTGGCATCACGTGGGAAATATTTTTTTTTAAAAGACAAAATGCCATGAGGGTATTCGTGTCATTTAAAAAAATTTATTTCCCACCTGATGCCACGTGACCTATATTTAACGTCAAAACAGACGAAAATGGAACAAT